>CAWUFW010010398.1:510000-699597 GCA_963921515.1 Calotriton arnoldi
AGCATTACGCGTGACCAGATGGCTGAGGGGGAAGGCGCGACCAGATGGCCGGGCCCGAAGGATGCCAATCTGCCCGCCCGGAGTCTTCGCAGGAGGGCTCCGGCCTGCCCATGCAGGGCTCGGGGGCTCTGCGTCCCGGGGCCTCAGAGACCCCAGCTGGGCCTCGGGTCCGGGGCAGCGACGGTCATCCCCTACGGACCTCTGACCCTGGGTCCCCCAGGCACCTTGACAGGTGGGCAAAGCAGGAGGGAGGCCTGCCCGCGCCCGACGGACCCCCGTCCTGGGACCATGGCAGAGCAGGGGGATGGAGCCCGGTCCACTAAGCCTGGTCGGAGGTCTCGGGCTGGCATGCGCAGGGGAGGCCTCCTCAAGGCCCGCGTCTCAGGCGCCCTGCCACACGGCAGGCCAGAGGACGGAGCCCGGGGTGAGGAGGGCACCCTCCAGCTCAGGGCCACCAAGGGCCCCTGCCGAAGCTCCTGAACCCAAACCGAGCTGGGGAACGCCCGACGGGCCCCGTGCCCATGGCAGAGCAGAGGACGGAGCCCAGTGTAGGGAGCACCCGGCCAGAGCTCTCGGGCCTGGACACCCAAGGGAGGACAGCCCGCGCCCGATGGAGCCCGTCCCGGGCACTTTGCCACACAGCAGGCTGGAGGAAGGAGCCCCGGACAGGGGGGAAGGTGGTGCCCGGTCCCAGCCCATCTGGTCCCCGGCTGAGAACTGCCAGCCCGGGAGCGGTTCCGGCATATCCTGTCCCTAGTAATCCGGAGGAAAGCTACCCTTCTTTCTGGTAACCCGTGAGCACCGAGTGATGGAGGGGACCCAGGGCGCGGGGGCGCCCGACCTCCTGGAGCCCTGGCTGGGATCGGGGAGGCGGGCGAGCCCTCATCGGGCCTTCCAGGCCGTCCCGACCATCTGGTCACCCCATTGGAAAGCATTGCGTGTGACCAGATGGCCGAGGGGAAAGGCGCGACCAGATGGCCGGGCCAGAAGGACGCCAATCTGCCCGCCCCGAGCCTTCACCGGCGGGCTCCCGCCTGCCCATGCAGGGCACGGGGGCTCTGCGTCCCGGTGGCTCAGAGACCCCCAGCAGGGCCTCAGGCCAGGGGCTGAGAATGGGGGTCCCCGGTGGACCTCCGACCCGGGCCCATGGCAGAGCTTAACCCATCCCTGGGCCTGCCTGGGGGTCCCGGGCAAGGCCGCACAGGGGAGGCCTCCAAGGGCCTGCGTCAGGCCACCAAGGGCCCCGGCCTATGCTCCAGAACCCAGCCAAGCTGGGGAAGGCCCGCCCGGGCCCAGGGCGTGGGACGGAGCCTGGGGTGGGATCACCCGGCCAGAGCTCTTGGGCCCGGACGCCCAGGGGAGGACTGCCCAGGACTGATGCAGCCCGTCACGGGCACTTTGCCGCACGGCGGGCCGAAGGAGGGAGCCCAGGGCAGTGGGGAGGTGTTGTCCGGGCCTAGCCCATCTGGTCCCCGTCTGAGAACCGGCGGCCCGGGAGCGGTTCCGGCATACCCTGTCCCTAATAATCTGGAGGAAAGCTACCCTTCTTTCTGCTAACCCGTGCGCACTGAGTGACGGAGGGGACCCAGGGCACGGAGGCGCCCGACCTCCTGGAGCCCTGGCTGGGATCGGGGAGGCGGGCGAGCCCTCATCGGGACTTCCTGGCCGGCCTGGCCATCTGGTCGCCCCATTGGAAAGCGTTGCGCGCGACCAGATGGCCGAGGTGAAAGGCGCGAACAGATGGCCGGGCCTGAAGGACGCCAATCTGCCCACCCCGAGCCTTCGCGGGAGGGCTCCCGCCTGCCCTTTGGAGGGATCGGGGGCTCTGCGTCCCGGGGGCTCATCAGAGCCCTTAGCTGGGTCTTGGGCATGGTGCTGCAAGGGGGGGGCCCGACGGAACTCTGACCCGGGGCCCGCAGGCACCTTGACACGCAGGCAAAGCGGGGGAGGCCTGCCCTGGCCCGATGGACCCCCGTGATGGGCACCCAGACCATCGGCTGGCCACAGGATGTGGGCTCCCACAGCCCAGGGTCTGCCGGAGCCCAGGCCCCAGAACCGGTCCCAGCTTCTGAACCCAGCCAGGCCGGGGAGGGGGGAGCCTCCCCAGGCACCAGGGACCCCTGTCCCGGGCAGACGGACCCTTGGCAGGCCGCAGGACGGGGGCTCCCACACCCCAGGCCCTGCCCAAAACCCAGGCCCCGGGCCCGGTCCCTGCTTCTCAACCAAGCCAGGCCAGGGGGATCTGGGAGCCTGCCCGGGCACGAGGGACCCCCGTCCCAGGCACACGGACCCTCGGTTAGCTGCAGGAGGTGGGCTCCTGTGCCACGGTTTTTGTTCATAACTCCGTGGAACTCCGTGTAGTGGCACCACGCCAACTCCGCCCAGGGTTAGAGATGGGTTGGAATGCCAGCATAGAGTGCATTGCCCTAGTCCAATCTGCTTGTGATTAGGGTCTGCATTTACTGATCCGGGGAGTAGTGGTACATAAAAATAAAAAGATCATGTTAATTTTTTTTTTTAAAGTGGGTGGGGACATGGGAGAAGCAACATGGAAGGTGAGGGCAGAAGCAACACAAGGGGGCAGAAGCAACATCGAGGGCACAGGTTGGGGAAAGCATGATGTGGGGGTGTGGTGGGGGGCAGAAGCAACACTGGGCCGTGGGTAGGGGGAAGTAACCAGAAGGTTGTGAGTGGAGAATGGAGGAAAGAAAAAAAGCAAGAGAAAACAATGTGAAGTTCGGTGGGGAGAAACGTAATATGCAAGAGAGAGCATCATTGAGCTAAGCGGAAGAAGCCCATAGATGAAAAAGCATTGTGGGGTGAGGGCGATAGGATTACGGGCGGAGAAGATAAGAAGCACATGGAAGGCAGAAAGCAACTTGTAGCTCAGAAGGAGGAAGAGAAGCACACTAGGGAGACAGCTTGAAACCGCACATTGCAAAGTAGACTGATTAAGACAAAAGAAAATGAGCAGTGGAAAAGCACAAGTAAATGTGCAATGAGCCAGGGGAGGGCAAACACAAGATGGACAAGGCAAGTAATTGAATAAGAAGCAAGCAAATGACATTAACAGTAAAGCCAACCAAAGATATGCAATGGGCATGCTGCAATCCCCTCTGTTTTTGCTAGCCTACAATATGTCTTTCACAACCAGACAGCTTGCCCTGTCTCATAGGCTCAATCTAAGAATAGCGCAGCTCTAGCAATTGTGACAGTTGCCTGGCCAGCGTGGCCAAGTATGTGCACGAGTGAGTGGCCGGGCAGAGCTTTAAATGGCAGTATTCCTGTTAGTGTTCACCATTGGCAGCAATTAAAAACTGACTTTGAAATAGGTCCTTACCAAGCCCGATATTCATGTCCTTAACGTTAGAGGTGAAAACACAAATTGATTTCCCAAACGTTAGTCCCAAAACTCTTTAAAAGGTCATTCTTGTCAGAGATGCCATTCCTGTTTACATTTCAAATGTTTCACTTCATCTTGAAGTCCCTAAGATTTTTTGCTTTTCCAGATGCTAATTGTTCCAATTCAAAAATCACTCTTGTACAGTGTAGACATAGAATTGAATCGTCTCTAGCTGCCTGGGGGTATTTGGTGTGTGGACGGGTGCTGCTGATGGGAAATAATTGAGAACTCTGAAATTGAGGATTAAAGTGTTGTGAGTTTCTCACAATACCTGTCAATGGGACATGCGGTGTTCATAACATACCCATCTTCTCATTGGCTTCCCTGCACAGCACACAGCACAATGGTTACATATATTGTTGCTGTAATCAGTATTCTATAGTAAAGTGAGTAAAGGAGGAAGGCACAGCTGTAATAGCTGAAATATTGAAAGCATCCAAAGAAATGAAAATAATGTGCATGTATGTGTCAGAGGCATAGCTATTAAGGGTTCAGTGGAACTGATGTCAGGAAGTGAGAAGGGGTCCCTGTGTGCTCTCCTCTAGCTTCAGTTTAACTGGCATCCCAAGCTTTATGCTTTTTGCTAGTCCCTGCCTGGGATATTGACCAATGTTCACTCTAATTTCTTTCCTCTGTGTGCAGCAGAGGAAGATCTTTGTGTGCTGCAGGCAGGGCTATGTGCAAAAGACACACAATTGATGGACGGAATGCAGAACAAATCAAAACATTCACCCCCAGTCAAGAGATCTGGGTTAAATCCATCATTCTTTTGCTCACCATGCCACCCCAGTTTAGACCTGGCCATATGCAAATCAGTCTTGACCCTGTGCCTCAAGGGAACAGTCCAGCCCGAACTGCCAAGCCAGGTCCTCCCTGGACCGGAAACAAGCATCCTAGGACCGGCTTCGGGGTTTCACCCTCTTCAGCCAGGATAGCTTGATTCCAGTGGCACAGTTAGCCCAGGACCCACGTCTGAGCATACCTGGCGCACTTAGGGCGAGAAAGCAAAAGACACACAATTGATGGACGGAATGCAGAACAAATCAAAACATTCACCCCCAGTCAAGAGATCTGGGTTAAATCCATCATTCTTTTGCTCACCATGCCACCCCAGTTTAGACCTGGCCATATGCAAATCAGTCTTGACCCTGTGCCTCAAGGGAACAGTCCAGCCCGAACTGCCAAGCCAGGTCCTCCCTGGACCGGAAACAAGCATACTAGGACCGGTTTCGGGGTTTCACCCCTCTTCAGCCAGGATAGCTTGATTCCAGTGGCACAGTGAGCCCAGGACCCACGTCTGAGCATACCTGGCGCACTTAGGGCTATGTGCACCAAGCATGCAAGCGGAGCATTCGAGTATATAAATCTGTGGCAATTACCACTCAAAACTTGTGTTTACTATAAGAATACATATAGCTCTATTTAACAGGGTCTTGAGACAGTTTTGCAATGTGGTAATTCCATAGAGAGTTTGGCTATTTCTTCCAGAAGTTGCATACTTTTAACATGTCTCTGTCTATTTACGGAGAAGGTTCAACAATGCATGTGATGCATATAATGCTATTGGGTGGACAGTCAAAAACGGTGGACGCTATATGTCAATAGCACTCTGCAAACCTGAGACAGATGCATCATGTTGTGGTTTTGCAAAACGTTTTTATTTGGGTGAGCTAGTGTGCCCTCATCAATGTAAAAAAAAAGAAAAAGTACTGGTTGAAAGCAAAAACATTTCTTGGCCTGCAACAAGAGCACACATTACTAGTTCATGGCACCAAAAATAACTACATTTTGTGTGGCTGTACTCCTTCTGAAAGGGCAGCATGTTGTAACTTACAGTGAAGTCAGCCTATAACTGAAGAGGACTGACTCATTGCCCTGTGATGCATGCTGGAATAAATTGAAGAAAAATGTGAAGGACACAACAGCAGCCTAATGGAGGCCGCCAGGCTAAAAAGCCCTACAACTATGTAACACACATAATTTTAGAAAAAATCAAAAGGGCTTGGATAACACCAGAGCTAATAAAAAAGAGACATTGAGGAGCCAGCGAGAGAGAGAGAGCATATGGCCTGAAAGTGTGTGCATGTGGAGCAAG
This sequence comes from Calotriton arnoldi, assembly GCA_963921515.1. Lineage (NCBI taxonomy): Eukaryota > Metazoa > Chordata > Amphibia > Caudata > Salamandridae > Calotriton > Calotriton arnoldi. The sequence goes on from CAWUFW010010398.1 coordinate 515,499, forward strand.
AATGTAGGAGAAAGTGAGTGAGAGTGTGTAAGAGAACATTCGTCAGTGTTGATACATTCTATGGAAATATAGGAATGGCACATTGTGCACTGTACAAAAGCTAAACAACAATGCCCAGGGCCACTGGAATTATGCAGCAGGGAAAAGCACCAAATTATGTGGCAGTGTTGACTAAATTTTGCAACAAGAATAGGCAAATTATGTGGGACAATACAGCACATGTTTTCATAGTGTTACTTCATTCTTTCATAATTTTTATACATGATATTTCTGTCTGCACAATGATTTCCCCTCATTAGTACCAGTTTAGCAACCAAATGTAGACGCAAGCAACTGAAAGATGCTAACCTTTTCGAAAGGCCTTCCATGCACGCAAACATATGTCACAACTTTTTTAGTAACTTTTGATTTGTTTGAGCTAGAAATTATTTTTATTTGGTTTAAATCTGTTTCAGATGATAGATTATGTGGAAAATCCATAATTAAAAAAAAAAAAGCAGTGGTCGCAGAATTGCATATTTCCAGTGGCCCTGGTAATACCTCATACTTTTGATGCTGCATTGTGCCTTGTGCTTTTGCAAGCCCATCGCACACAGTTTTAGCCTACTGATTCTTGTGTTACCTAAGAGTGTGTTACAGGAAGAGAAGGAAGTGCACAGATGTAGAGCAGTAGAAGTCTATTCTAGGAGACTTACAGGACAGCCGCATATTTCATAGCAACTGTGGATAAGTAGAGTGCCCGACAGGGATGGTGATGGGACAGAAGTGATAGTGACAACTTGGAAATTTATGCCACCCCTCCTTCACATTAACTTGGCAAACATTATTGGCTATCAAATAAACACAAGACTTTTTTTGTACAGCGCACATTCCGAATGCAAGCATTTGGAAATGCTTTCATATGTGCTAAAGAACAAACAGGATACTCAGTGAAAATGTATTTGAGCAGTATCACACAGTTTGGTCAAACATGGGTTGATCCTAGATTTCCTGTTGGACACTGTGCAATTCAGCCAGTTTTATTTTTGGGTACTTTTACATAGTGCACACCAAGGGCAGATGTAACCAGCTTTTCTACATGAATGCATAGAGTCAAGATATCATTCTTGAAGACTGCAATCAGGGGCTTACTGAGTGCTTAGAAACAAGCAGGCCTTCTAGTTTGTGATGACTTAATGTATCACAAAATGGTTTCCCATTAAAAGAATGAAAGAGGATGGTAAACTATGTATGCTACCCTGAAAACTATGGTAAGAGCTATTCTATATGCTGCAAATGGTGATGGGTTATGTAAAGCAGGGACTACTGGATTAGGCTGAAAAACAGGTGGCAAGTGCACACCAGTAAATAGAGGGTTAACAGAAGGGATGTAAAATGGTCACTACTTTTAGGAATTTTGCACTGACAGACAGTGTCTCTAAGCCCATCCCATTTAGGGTGCCCCTTTTCAGGACATTCCCTGGTCAATCTTTTCAGTCATTCCCCTGGTCCCTCCCACATTTACTGCTAAGTAGTAAACTTACATGTATGAAATCTACTCATAGAAAAGAAAGGAAATGTGGAGGTGGGGTTTTACACTTGTAGGCTTGTGAATAGCATTTCGTAGTACATTAATAGTACTATTGTAGTACTACTAACCGTACTACAAAATGCAGTAGTTTTAATAGACACTCCATGCATTAAAATATTAATCTGGTGGATGGGTCAAAGCATGGTTGATAGGGCATGTGTCCTTCAAACATCTCTGAGGCAGTGAAAAAGGAGAAAACCCAGGGTAACGCCATAGTCACTCGAGGTTGTTGCAGGTTGAGTGACTGCATGCAAATACCCAGATAAGCGTGGAATCCTCAATTGATTGGCAAAATGGTAATTGTAAAACTAATTGTAAAGTTTGCTGTGATGGGGCTCATTCTATATGGCCACATACATTTACAATGAAATAAAGGGTGAAAAATGATCTTTAAATTAGAATGTGTACATTCCTGCTGGGGCATGTACTAATGGGTAGAAATGTCCAATTGTATTTCCTTTGCCATTTAAATGTTTTAGTTTATATGTTTATTATGTAAAAAAAACAAAAAAACTCATATTTGCCAGTTAGAATTATCCTATCTCTATCCTGTTGAAAGAAGTAATGTTAGAATGTATCTTTAGGGATTAACAGATGTATTTTGTCACTGCCTTAGTGGATAATTGGCTATAAGACATGCCTTCTAGCCTGGTGTCATAGGCACTTGGATGTTTTGTATTCTCATTAAATAATATGATATTAAGTTAATCTTCACCCATTATAAGCAACATTTCACCATCAACTTCTTCAGAATTTACAGGCCAATCAGCTGTGTTTCACTCTAGTTACCATTTGGACATGACGACGGACAGAGATTTTAATTCAGTCTCTAAGTAGTGGAAGTGGTGTGACTTGAGTGTGATTTAGGTTTTTTAGACAGCGCAGCAGGGTTTATTGTAGTGATGCTGCAGACATGTGCACGTGTGGTTGATGAGCCCCACTACCTGTAAAAAGGAATAGGGCCTGATTACGACTTTGGCAGTCCTATGGCAGACGGTGCAACGCGTTTTCTGCTGTTGGACCGCCAAAGCTGTGGTGTGACGGCCTGCCAGATTAGCAGTAAATACTGGTCTGGCTGGTGGTCCTGTTTCAGTCTGATGGCAGCAGTCTGCTAGGCTCGTAGAAGAGCCTATCATGCAGACCGCTGCAGTCAGACCATCGACTGCACCTTCCTGCACGGTGTGGCATAAATGCAAATCCAGGGGCACTGCCATTGCCCCCCCGCTTGTACCCCCAGGCCATAATCCGTCAGGGAGCCCTGTTAGGCCCCCCTTTGTTGCCATTCCACCAACCCTTTTCATGGAGGGTTTACCTCCATGAAAAGGGTGGTGCGGGCAGTCTCATGGCGGTCCGACCGCCACAATCTTAATACTGCGGGTGGTCCCGCAGTGTGGCGGAGGTCGGACTGCCACCACAGGTTCAGCGGTCCTATGGACCACTGAAATCATAATCAGGCCCTTAGTATGATTTAGTCTTTAACCTGTTTCAATTGTTTTAATATGCAGATATGTTTTGATTGAAGTGTGTAAGGGAGAAAAACCTAGTGATATATTGGGCCACTATATAACGCGGTACCTTTGTGGCATACTGTGGTGCATAGCAATGATGAAACACAATATTATTGGGTAGTCAAAGTCCCTGCAAAGTAAGAGGCAGCCATATTGTTAAGAATACTCTGTCTTTGTTCTGTGTTTTCAGATATAGCTTATTACTCTTTTTTCTTGTATAGGAAGAAGTATGGTAGTTTAGCAAAGTCTGTAGAGTAGGAAAAAAACATTTTCATTGATATATATATATAAATAGTCACTAAAAAAACCATAGGTTTCAGGCATGTTATAGTTAGAAATTTGCACTTAAAAAACCTTAGAAATTCACTGAAAAACCATAGGTTTCAGGCACGTTATAGTTAGAAATTAGCATTTAAAAACCTTAGAAATTCACTGAAAAAACCATAGGTTTCAGGCACGTTATAGTTGGAAATTAGCATTTAAAAACCTTAGAAATTCACTGAAAAAACATAGGTTTCAGGGACGTTATAGTTAATTGGACATTTCACTCGTACAAAACCAGAGAAATTCCACCGTTATAGGTAGTTCAGCTAGCTATAACTCGAGCCCCGCAATGCACTGCTGATGACGTCACATATTACATCATTCATGACATGGTCAGTGACATCACTGATGACATCTCAAATGACATCACTGATGACATCACTGATGACATCATCCAGTGACTGTGTGTTTCTTTAAAGTTTAAATATGTTTTATATATATGCCAAGGTGTATTAAAGAATGAGTGGGTGTATGGAGGATTTAGTAGTTGCGTGACTGACTGTTTAAGTGAGTGAATAAATGTGTCTTACTGAATGCATGGGTTAGTGACTAAACTGTGTGAATGTCTGTATCAGTCTGTCTGTTGTTGTATAAGCTGCTGCATGGTTGGTCAGTAGCTACATGAGTGTCTATATGGGTTATCGATTGGTTGCCTGAGTATTTGTATGGGTGCCTGAGTGTGTGTGTGGGTGGGTGGGAGGTGTGTGACTCTGTGCATAGATGTTTGAGTGGTTGATTCACTGGGTGTATGGGTTCAACAGTGCATGTGGAAACAGCTGTATGGGTAGGTGAGTGTGTGTATGGGTGTGTTGGTGAGTGAATGGATGTCTCAGTGGTACATGTCCAAGTAACTACATATGCAAAAGGCAATGTATGTGAGAGATGGAGTATATAAATGACTATATGTAAGAGTCAGTGATTGTGAGAGTGGTTGTATGGATGAGTGTGTACTTGTATCAGTGATTGTATAAGAGAGTAAGTATGCGTTTGTTTCTGTATGAATAAGTGATGTGGTGTGTGTATAACTGTATAGGTGAGTAAATGGAAGTGTGATTGATTCTTTGCATGACTGACTAGGTGTGTGAGTAACTCTGGATGAGTGGTGGTGTGTGAGTGTCTGTAGAGGTGTATGAGTGCATATGAAAGTGTTCTATTGATGAGTGACTGCATGTATGAGTGATTGTATGGGTGAATGAGTGGATGTGTGTCTAGACCTAGGAATCAGTGAGTGCGTATGTGGTAACTGGTATTGTTGTGTCGATGGTTTTGAAAATGGTAGTCTGTATTTTACAGTGGGTGTATCAAAGGTTATATTAGGGTGTGAGGAGGTGCATCAGATTTTCAAGTGGATGATGTCATCAGTGATGTCATCAGTGATGTCATTTGAGATGTCATCAGTGATGTCATCAGTGATGTCACTGACCATGTCATGAAAGATGTAATATGTGACGTCATCAGCAGTGCATTGCGGGGGCGCAAGTTATAGTTAGCTGAACTAATTATAACGGCGGAATTCTATGAGTGAAATGTCCAACCAACTATAACGTCCCTGAAACCTATGTTTTTTCAGTGAATTTCTAAGGTTTATAATATGCTAATTTCTAACTATAACGTGCCTGAAACCTATGGTTTTTTCAGTGAATTTCTAAGGTTTTTTAAATGCTAATTTCTAACTATAACGTGCCTGAAACCTATGGTTTTTTCAGTGAATTTCCAAGGTTCTTTAAATGCTAATTTCTAACTATAACGTGCCTGAAACCTATGGTTTTTTCAGTGAATTTCTATGTTTTTTTAAATGCTAATTTCTAACTATAACGTCCCTGAAACCTATGTTTTTTTCAGTGAATTTCAAAGGTTTTTTAAATGCTAATTTCTAACTATAACATAGCAGTCTCGTTTTCAGAGTGGTGGAGAAAGGTGAGCGTGGCCTCCAAACACCTTTAAGCAATCCCACTGTGTGGGATTCACTGGAGGTAACAGGAGGGGTAGTTAGCCCCCAACTTCAACCTTGGGGGCCAACTACCCCTTTTATTACCTCCAGTAAGTCCCACACAGCAAGATTGCTAACTTGTTATATCAGGCCCCGCCCCCTCCCTGCACCACTGTGCAAACACGCCCCCTGGTGCATTGTAAGATGGGGGTTTAATTCCCCTTGTGTCCTGAGGGTCCCTGGGGGCCAACTAGCCCATCAGGTACCTCCAGTAAGCGCCAGAGAGCTGCGTTGCAGAGAGGTGTAAAAAGGGGCGTGGCCTCAGAACACCTCTCTGCAACGCAGCTCTGTGGCACATACTGGAGGTACCTGGTGGGCTAGTTGGCCCCCAGGGACCCTCAGGATTCAAGGGGACTTAATCCCTCAATTTACAACGCACCAGGAGGCACATTTGCACACTTGTTTTGTTAGGCCCCGCCCCTCCCTGCACCACTGTGCAAACGCGCCCCCTGGTGCATTGTAAATTGGGGGATTAAGTCCCCTTGAGTCCTGAGGGTCCCTGGGCGCCAACTAGCCCACCAGGTACCTCTAGTAAGCGCCACAGAGCTGCGTTGCAGAGAGGTGTAAAAAGGGGCATGGCCTTGGAACACCTCTCTGCAAGGCAGCTCTGTGGTGCAAACTGGAGGTACCTGGTGGGCTAGTTGGCCCCCAGGGACCCTCAATATTCAAGGGGAATTAATTCCCCAACTTACAACGCACCAGGGGGCACGTTTGCTGAGTGCTGCAGGGAGGGGGCGGGGCCTCCAGCGCGATGCAGGCTTTTTTTTAAATTTATTTTTTTTAGAAGGGGGGCTGTGTGGCCCCCCTTCTTTTTCAATATTTGAGGCCCTGGGGACCCCATCCCTCAGGGCCTGACCTGATTTTTACAGTTTAAAAAAAAAAAATTGGGAAGGGGACCGCGTTGCCCCCCTCCTGAGGCCAATTTCGGCCCCGGGGACCCCATCCCCGGGGCATGGCCACATATGTAATTTTAAAAATATTTTTTTTTAAGGAGGGGGCAGCGTGGCCCCTCCTGAGGCTTCTATTGGCCCCGGGGACCCCATCCCCCGGGGCTGTGTCTCTTTTTTTTAATTTAATTTTTTTATTTAGGGAGGGGGGCCGCGTGGCCGGCATTGCTTTTGGGCAAGGGGAGTTGCTGACATGCAGCTCCCCTTGCCCAAAAGCAATTCTGCTTTGCTTCATTGAAGCGAGAGCAGGTTTCCTGCTCTCGCTTCAATGAAGCAAAGCAGAGTTTGCTATGACAGGGCAGGAGCCGCACGGCTCCCGCCCTGCCATAGCAAACAGCAGTGTCCCGGGGGTGGGCACCCCGGGACACTGCAGGAGCTGGCCCTGGGGGGTGGTGGTCCCCAGGGCCATCAAGGGCCCCGGGGAGGTGGTGGTCCCCGGGGCCCGGGGGTCCGCAACGGACCCCCATATTTAAATATTAAGTGCCCCAGGGAGGTGGTGGTCCCCAGAGCAGTGTGGGGGGGCTTGAGCCCCCCCACACTAATTATTCTGTATAGCCCCGGGGAGGTGGCAGTCCCCGGGGCTGCGGGGGGCCACATGCCCCCTCATATAATTACTATAGCCTCGGGGAGGTGGCGGTCCCCGGGTCTGCATGGCCCCTGCAAATTAAATACATATTGCCCCCGAGACCTGGCCCACCAGGGGGCCTCATTAAAATGAAGCGCAGGACCCCGCACTTCATTTTTTTAAAACATTTCGGCGGGATTCGCGACCCCTACACGAATTCCACCGAAATTATTTTAAAAAAATGCTTTTTTGGCCCTTGGGGGTCCTTGTGGGACCCCCTGAGCAGGCCTAGGGGGTCAGGGTGTTTCTACACTGCCCCCTTTTCTTGTTTTTCACCTTTTGTTTCTGTTTTAAGATGGTTGCCAACACTTCCTGGTTTGGAGTGTTGGCAGCCAATCAGAGTGAAGCTCGTGCCCGGGAGAGTTCGCGAACCCTCCTCGGTGCTCAGATATATACATTTTTTCTTTCTTTAATTTCTCAGCAACTACTGAACGGATTTACACCATTTAACAAAAAGGGCTTTTTCTGAACCAAAGGCTACCTTTTTGCCAAATTTGGTGTAATTCCGTTCAGCAGTTCGGGCTGTAACTTTGTCTAAAGTTTCCTATGGAAATTAACATGGGGAAAACGTGTTTTGGGACCCCCCTTTTTTCTCGGCCCCCGCTTGTCGAATCACCCCGAAACTTTCAAGACAGGAGCTGACCGGAGCGGGCCACTAGTTTTGAAAATTTCGCGAAGATTCATCAAACGACGCCAAAGTTATTGGGAAAACAAAAACGCTTTTTGAATAGAAACGAGGTCCTTACTATAACTACCTACTGACGACCGCCAGTAGGTAATGTATATATATATATTCCAAGTTCCTCGTCTCACACACGCGTCCCTTGACTCAGGAAAAAGACGATGCGGACCCGATTTGCTGGTGCTATATTTTATTTTGTTATGTGCCCTGCACCAACCGCCATTACGCGTTTCAGCCTTCCAAAGGCCTTGATCACATGACGCGCTTCATCATACTTTGCTCTCATTTAAAGTGACAGTGCAAGTAACCCGTGACTGAACTAAAGATAGACATAGAAAAGTCTGTCAGAACATCAACAACATTTGATTGCATATAATGTTAAATTAATAAATGTAAAATACATTTATAAACAGCTTGATGAAATATCAATAAAAATGCATCCATAAAAAATAAATATTTTAAATAGGTGCAAAAACTGTTAAAACCTGTTAAATGCAAAATACAGCTTGAATGGTAAAATACATGGTAAAATACACATAAAAAAAAGTTCTTCAATAAAAACCTCTTCAACAGTAGATATTCCCATCTGTACATAACCATCTCAAGTTGTTGATGTGCTAGATGTTAGATTAATTATGCCCAATTGGGCCTTTTTGACCTTCAAAGTCTAATCTCCATAAAAGTGCAAGTGCCAAATATCATAAAGTGCCACTAAAAGGTACAAATGTGCAAAGAATGCGAATAATAAATAGATGATAATAAAAACAATTGCAGAGGCAGCGGATAAAGAATTATATATACATGTTTGATCACAGCTTGGGAACTAAAGACAAGTATAAAAATCCTCACTAGAGTTAAGACCATGAGGTGTTTTACAATCTAGCTCTAGTATATATCTTGTCTCAAGTTGTCTGAGGAGAGCTTCTCGGTCACCCCCTCGTCTCAAAGGGGGATTGTGTCCACCACAAAATATCTGAGGACACTAACATCCTTCTCATGATACTCTCCAAAATGCCTGGCACTGGGATAGGCTTGATCACCATTGTTAATTGCCCGTATGTGCTGGAGTATACTCTTGCGGACCTGCAACTTCATACTACCCATGTAGCGCAGGCCACACAGACACTCCAGCACATAAACTGCAAACTCTGTTTTGCATGTTAGTTTTTTCTTTATGTAAGTGGGCTCTTTTTAACTGGTGTTTCATATTCTGTTTTGTTAATCCCGTATTTACAGGCCTTGCAAGTTGCAAAATTGCGGAAGCCCTTGCTAGCATCCAGCCAAGAACTGCTTGATTTTAACTCAGGGCTGCTCTTAACCAATGAGTTACTCATAGACCTTGCCTTCCTAAATGTTATATTAGGTGACTTTGTAAGATTCACACCCAATAGAGGATCGTTTTTTACCAAAATCCAATTTTTGTTTACTATTCTACGGATGACCTTATGCTGGTTACTGTAGGTCAAAATAAGTCTTGATGGTTGTTCAGATAATGAGGGCTGTTGTTATTTGGGCTTTACAAATCAGGGCCTGTGATCTTTCCATCCTTCTGGTTTTCTCTATGGCTCGATTGATTTTGCCTATAGAGTAGCCCCTAGCCAGGAATCTCCTGCAGCTATCTTGTTGGGCTTTCTCACATTCAGAATTAGTGCTGCAAATTCTACGGATTCGCAGCATCTCGCCATAAGGGATGCTACGGAACAAGTGTGCGGGATGGTGACTTGTGGCATGCAACAATGTGTTGACGGCAGTTGGTTTCCTAAACAACCTAGTTTCGAGATTGTTGCCGACAACCATTATTTCAACATCCAAAAAAAAAATGGAGTCCCTGCTTAGTTGACCGCTAAATTGCAAGTTTAAGCTATTATCGTTGATCTGCTCTATAAAATGGAGGGCACTCTCATCAGTGCCCTTCCAAATTATAAGCAAATCGTCGATATAGCGATAGCAGCGCATCACATGCTTAGATACAGTATCAGCAAAGAACACTCTTCCCAGAACCCCATGTGTAAACAGGCGTAGCTAGGGGAAAAACATGTCCCCATAGCCACGCCTCTCACCTGTTGAAATACCTGGTTCTGAAAAAGAAAATAGTTATGTTCTAAGCAGGTTGTAATCATTGCTAGTAACATCTTATTGTGTTCACAAAAATACAAAGGTCGAGTGTCCAAATAGTGTTTGATCACCTTCAGTCCGTCTCTGTGATTGATACTTGTATAGAGAGACGATACGTCAAGCGAGATCAAAAGATATTCAGGTTGCCATTTGATACTGGTCAATTTTCTCAGTAGATCGCTGGTATCTTGCACATAGGAAGGAAGGCTTTTCACATGTTCCTGCAAATAGAAATCAACATACTTCGACGCATTCTCCAGTATGCTGTTACAGGCCGATATTATAGGCCTTCCAGGTGGTTTTTTCACATCTTTGTGGATTTTAGGTATAAAATATACCACCGGCATAACAGGATGATCGTTTTTTAAGAACTTTAACTCGTCAACGGACAAAAGGCCTGCACTTTTCCACGCAACAAGACTGATGTAAAAATTGTTCCATGAAGACCTAGCAATCAACATGGTGCTGCGCCTATAACAATCACGGTCTTTAAGTTGTTTCAACGCCTCTTCCATGTATAGATTGCGTGGCCACAGCACCACGTTCCCTCCTTTATTCGATTGACGGATGATTAGGTCATCGTTGGCCTGTAATTTTTTCATCAATTGGAAATACACATTGTCCTGCTTCGTGTAGTGCTTGGTTGCTTTTGTTTGTTTTTTGTAAAGAATTTTTAGTTCTTGGGTTACTTTGTCGTTGAACACGTCAATATTGTCTCTTAGCATGATAGGACAAAACTTGGACTTCGGTTTAAAAGGAGTTTTTAATGCCATCATACATGTTGGCTGTTCCTGACTGATTCCGAGATTTATGCTGTCAGTATCCTGCTGGAGACAAAGGAGATCATGTACCAATCCTGCATCACCCACTGTTAACATAGATGGACTGGGTATATCACCAGTTGGTATCTCACTTTGTTTTTGTTTCGATACACCCTGCATCAGGTGATATTTTCGTAGTTTGAGATTGCGTATAAATCTAAACAGATCTATCCGTGTTTGTGAATAATTGAAGTCACTTTTTGGACTATACGACAAACCGAGAGACAAGATCTTTAGTTCTTCGTATGTGAGTTTCATTGCGGATAAGTTGATTACTGTTAGCGCATTGCTTCCAGTGTCCTGTAAAGCAATTTGCGATTCCATTTCTTTATATGTTTTTTGGTGTTTTGTCTTGCGCCATTTGCTGCATCGTCGTCTCTCACCCCGCTTTCTGTTCCCGTCTTGTTGCTGTGTGCACTTTGTGCACGTGGGCGCAGGGTTTGCCTCCTGTCCTGGCACAGGCAGTCGACTTCCTGTGCCAGAGAGAATTTGGTAAACCCCAACCTCTGTGTTCGTGTTTGCTCATTGTCAGATTCACTATCAGGAACAGAACTGAGATCAGAGGCTGAGGCTGAAACAGGTGCAAGTCCGCTGGTACTGGCAGTAGATGCAGTCGAAGAGAGGGGTGCCACTTTTCTGGATGCTTTAACTTGGTCACATTTCTTGGCGAAAGTGAACACCTGGCCATGTTCATAGTCCAGCTTATCACGCTGGAACTTGAACGCCTTGCACTTTTTTATTACCTCTTCTTCACACTGCAAGCGTATTACCATATCATCTCTGTATTTCTTTAAGATGGCTGAGTCCTCCAGTTTGCCTATCTCCTCATTAGCCTCATCAATCTTCACTTAAAGGGCTGACCGATCGCTCTCGGCATACTTCACGAGGATTTGAACCAATCTACGAGATGATTCCAAGTTGGTATCCGCCCACTCTGCCAGCATACGGGGGTCGGGATTTTCATAGCTAGGAGCTAACATTATCCGCAGCCCTCGCGGAATTCTTCCCACCTCTAAATACCGGGTGAGGGACCGATGCTCCCACCATTTAGCCTGCTCCGCCTTCATCAATTTTTCAAGCTTTTTGAATAACTCCTTGGCATTGGGGCTCCGATCTAATGTACTGCTCACTTGCACGTTAATAGTACTTTCTCCGCTTGGGGTATTGTCAAACATTTCATTAGCCGCTGCCTCGCGGCTTTTCAGCGCGTCTGCGGTCATGGTGCAATTTGATTAGGGCAAATATTGTCTTTTGAGAATAACGAACCGGCCAGTGCCCGCGTTATGATCATACACACTCCTCCACCTGACTTATTGACAAACTCCTACCTCCGTCAGGGTTTCAAACGTCGCTCTGGTCTGCCGACACTCGCCGCGTCTTTCCGCTCTGCCGTAGGAGCTGATATGCGCCGTCCGGGGGCTACGGTGGCTCCTCCTCGTGGGAGTATCTGGGATCCCGGTCAAGCCGAGATAACTGCTTCCTGCCACACGGCCCAAACGTTGGAGAAGGGGTTCCGCTATTATCGAGGAAGCCAACTCGATAAAAAATTCCAAGTTCCTCGTCTCACACACGCGTCCCTTGACTCAGGAAAAAGACGATGCGGACCCGATTTGCTGGTGCTATATGTTATTTTGTTATGTGCCCTGCACCAACCGCCATTACGCGTTTCGGCCTTCCAAAGGCCTTGATCACATGTCGCGCTTCATCATACTTTGCTCTCATTTAAAGTGACAGTGCAAGTAACCCGTGACTGAACTAAAGATAGACATAGAAAAGTCTGTCAGAACATCAACAACATTTGATTGCATATAACGGTAAATTAATAAATGTAAAATACATTTCTAAACAGCTTGATGAAATATCAATAAAAATGCATCCATAAAAAATAAATATTTTAAATAGGTGCAAAAACTGTTAAAACCTGTTAAATGCAAAATACAGCTTGAATGGTAAAATATATATATATATATATATATTACCTACTGGCGGTTGCCAGTAGGTAGTTATAGTTAGGACCTAGTTTCCATAGGAAAAGCGTTTTTTCTTTTCCCAATAACTTTGGCGCCGGTTGACGAATCTTCGTGAAATTTTCAAAACTAGTGATCAGTTTCAGTCAGCTCCTTTCATGAAAGTTTCGGGGTGATTCGTCAAGCGGGGGCCGAGAAAAAAGGGGGGTCCCAAAACGCGTTTTCCCCATGTTAATTTCCATAGGAAACTTTAGACACGGCTACAGCCCGAACTGCTGAACGGAATTACACCAAATTTGGCAAAAGGTAGGTCTTGGTTCAGAAAGAGTCCTTTTTGTTAAATGGTGTAAATCCGTTCAGTAGTTCCTGATAAATTCAAAAAATAAAAGGTGGATAATCAATTTTCCATACAAAACTTTAGCCAAGGCTACAGCCCGAACTGCTGAACGGAATTACACCAAATGTGGCAAAAAGGTAGTGCTTGGTTCAGAAAGCAACCTTTTTTTTAAATGGTGTAAATCCGTTCAGTAGTTGCTGAGAAATTCAAAAAATAAAAGTTTCAATATCTATGGCCGCAGTGGATTCGCGAACCCTCCCGACCACGAGCTTCACTGTGATTGGCTGCCAACACTCCAAACCAGAAATTGTTGGCAGCCATCTTGTGACTCGGTAGAACCGAGTCACAAGAAAACAGTGAAACAAAGGTGAAAAACAAGAAAAGGGGGCAGGGTAGAAACACCCTGACCCCCTAGGCCTGCTCAGGGGGACCCACAGGGACCCCCAGGGCCAAAAATAGCATTTTTTTTTTTTTAAACTGCAGAATTCGCGCTGGGTGGGCCAGTTCCCGGGGGCATGCAGGAAATGTATAGCAGGGGCCCACAGGTGCCCCCGCAGCCCCGGGGACTGCCACCTCCCCGGGGCTCTATTTATTTTTAAAAATTATCTGTGTGGGGGCTCAAGCCCCCCCACATGCCACGGGGACCACCACCTCCCCAGGGCTTTGATGATAAAAATGCGGGGGGCACGTAGCCCCCCCGCAGCCCCGGGGACCGCCACCTCCCCGGGGCTCTAATTTTAAAAAAAATAGCCTGTGTGAGGGGGCTCGAGCCCCCCCACATGCCCCGGGGACCACCACCTCCCCGGGGCACTAAGTATGCAAATGTGGGGGTCCGTTACGGACCCCCAAACCCCGGGGACCACTACCTCCCCAGGGCTTTGCAATGGTAGGGAGGGGGGCCGCACGTCCCCCCTCCTGGAGCCCTTGAAGGCCCTGGGGACCGCCACCCCCCAGGGCCGGCTCCTGCAGTGTCCCGGGGTGCCCACCCCCGAGACACTGCTGTTTGCTATGGCAGGGCGGGAGCCGTGCGGCTCCCGCCCTGTCATAGCAAACTCTGCTTTGGATTTTGGAAGCAAGAGCAGGGAAACCTGCTCTCTCTTCCAAAATCCAAAGCAGAATTGCTTTTCCACAAGGGGAGCTGCATGTCAGCAGCTCCCCATGTGGAAAAGCAATGCTGGCTCCCGCAGGACGCGGGGAGCCGGCGGAACCGTGGGGGCATTGGGGCTCCCCCCACGGTCCCCAACGGACAGGCCAGGCCCCGGGGGATGGGGTCCCTGGGGCCAGGAGTGGCCGGGGAGGGGGCCACGTGGCCCCCTCCCCAATAAGTAAAAATTTAAAAAAACAAAAACATGCAAAGGCCGGCCCCGGGGGATGGGGTCCCCGGGGCCATAATTGGCCATAGGAGGGGGCCACGCAGCCCCCTCCAAATATTAATAAAAAAAATATATAATTCTGGCCATGCCCCGGGGGATGAGGTCCCCGGGGCCGAAATTGGCCTCGGGAGGGGGGCACCGCGGGCCCCTTCCCGTATTTAAAAAAAATAAAAAACGGGTCAGGCCCTGGGGGATGGGGTCCCCAGGGCCCCAAATATTGTAAAAATAGGGGGGCCACACAGCCCCCCTTCTACAAAAAAAATAATATCAAAAGCCGGCATCGCGCCGGAGGCCCCGCCCCCTCCCTGTAGCACTCAGCAAACGTGCCCCCTGGCACGTTGTAAGTTGGGGAATGAATTCCCCTTCAATCCTGAGGGTCCCTGGGGGCCAAGTAACCCACCAGGTACCTTCAGTTTGTGCCACAGAGCTGCGTTGCAGAGAGGTGGTCTGAGGCCATGGCCCTTTTTACACCACTCTGCAACGCAGCTCTGTGGCGCTTACTGGAGGTACCTGGTGGGCTAGTTGGCCCACAGGGACCCTTAGGATTCAAGGGGACTTAATCCCCCAACTTACAATGCGCCAGGAGGCGCATTTGCACAGTGGTGCAGGGAGGGGGCGGGGCCTGATATGGCAAGTGTTCAAACGGCTCCCTGGTGCCTTGTAACTTGGGGGATTAAGTCCCCTTCAATCCTAAGGGTCCCTGGGGGCCAACTAGCCCACTAGTTACCTTCAGTTTGTGCCACAGGGCTGCGTTGCAGAGAGGTGGTCTGAGGCCATGCCCCTTTTTACACCTCTCTGCAACGCAGCTGTGTGGCGCTTACTGGAGGTACCTGATGGGCTACTTGGCCCCCAGGGACCCTCAGGATTCAAGGGGACTTAATCCCCCAACTTAAAACGCACCACGGGCGCGTTTGCACAGTGGTGAAGGGAGGGGGCGGGGCCTAATGTGACATGTGTGCAAACACGTCCTGTGGCGTGTTTTAAGTTGGGAGATTAAGTCTCCTTGAATCCTGAGGGTCCCTGGGGGCCAACTAGCCCACCAGTTACCTCCAGTAAGCGCCACAGAGTTGCATTGCAGAGAGGTGTAAAAAGGGGTGTGGCCTCGGACCACCACTCTGCAACGCAGCCCTGTGGCGCTTACTGGAGGTTCCTGGTGGGACACTTGTCACATCAGGTCCCGCCCCCTCCCTGCACCACTGTGCATACGGGCCCTATGGCACGTTGTAAGTTGGGGGATTAAGTCCCCTTGAATACTGAGGGTCCCTTGGGTCCAACTAGCCCATCAGGTACCTCCAGTAAGCGCCCATGAGCTGCATTGCAGAGAGGTGTAAAAAGGAGCGTGGCTTCGGAACACCTCTCTGCAACACAGCTCTGTGCCACTTCCTGGAGGTACCTGGTGGGCTAATTGGCCCCCAGGGACCCTCAGGATTCAAGGGGACTTAATCCCCCAACTTACAACGTGCTAGGGGCCACATTTGCACAGTGGTTCAGGGAGGGGGCGGGGCCTGATATAAGAAGTTAGCAATCCTGCTGTGTGGGACTTACTTGTGGTAATAAAAGGGATAGTTGGCCCCCAAGGTTGACGTTGGGGGCTAACTACTCCTCCTGTTACCTCCAGTAAATACCACACAGCGGGATTGCTAAGAGGTGTTTCGGAGGCCACGCTCACCTTTCTCCACCACTCTGGAAACGCGACTGGTATGTTATAGTTAGAAATTAGCATTTAAAAACCTTTGAAATTCACTGAAAAAACCATAGGTTTCAGGGACGTTATAGTTAGAAATTAGCATTTAAAAAACCTTTGAAATTCACTGAAAAAACCATAGGTTTCAGGGACCTTATAGTTAGTTGGACATTTCTCTACTACAAAACCATAGAAATTGCCCCGTTATAGTTAGTTCAGCTAACTATAACTCGCGCACCCGCAATGCACTTCTGATCACGTCACATATTACATCATTCATGACATGGTCAGTGACATCACTGATGACCTCACTGATGACATCTCAAATGACATCACTGATGACATCATCCAGGGACTGTGTGTTTCTTTAAAGTTTAAATATGTATTATATATATGCCAAGGTGTATTGAACAATGAGTGGGTGTTTAAGTGTCTGGATGGAGGATTTAGTAGGTGCGTGACTGACTGTTTAAGTGAGTGATTACATGTGTCTTACTGAATGCATGGGTTAGTGACTAAACGGTGTGAATGTCTGTATCAGTCTGTCTGTTGTTGTGTAAGCTGCTGCATGAGTTGGTCAGTAGCTACATGAGTGTCTATATGGGCTATTGATTGGTTGCCTGAGTATTTGTATGGGTGCCTGAGTGTGTGTGTGTGGGTAGGTGGGAGGTGTGTGACTCTGTGCATAGATGTGTGAGTGGTTGATTCACTGGGTGTATGGGTTCAAGAGTGCATGTGCAAAAAGCTTTATGGGTGGGTAAGTGTGTGTATGGGTGTGTTGGTGAGAGAATGGATGTCTCAGTGGTACATGTCCAAGTAACTACATATGTAAAAGGCAGTGTATGTGAGAGTTGGAGTATATAAATGACTATACGTGAGAGTCAGTGATTGTGAGAGTGGCTGTATGAATGAGTCTGTACTTGTATCAGTGATTGTATAAGAGAGTAAGTATGCGTTTGTTTCTGTTTTAATAAGTGATGTGGTGTGTGTATAACTGTATAGGTCAGTAAATGGAAGTGTAATTGATTCTTTGCATGACTGAGTAGCTGTGTGAGTAACTCCATGGATGAGTGGTGGTGTGTGAGTGTCTGTATAGGTCTATGAGTGCTTATGATACTGTTGTATTGATGAGTGACTGCATGTATGAGTGACTTTATAGGTGAATGAGTGGATGTGTGTGTAGACCTTGGAATCAGTGAGTGCATACGTAGTAACTGGTATTGGTGTGTCGATGGTTTCGAAAATGGTAGTCTGTATTTTACAGTGGGTGTATCAAAGGTTATATTAGAGTGTGAGGAGGTGCATCAGATATTCACGTGGATGATGTCATCAGTGATGTCATTTGAGATGTCATCAGTGATGTCATCAGTGATGTCACTGACCATGTCATGAATAATGTAATATGTGACATCATCAGAAGTGCATTGCGGGTGCGCGAGTTATAGTTAGCTGAACTAACTATAACGGGGCAATTTCTATGGTTTTGTAGAAGAGAAATGTCCAACTAACTATAACGTCCTTGAAACCTATGGTTTTTTCTGTGAATATATATATATATATATATATATATATATATATATATATATATATATATACATGTATATATATATATATATTTTAAATATTTACGATGTACTGCAGTACAGTACAGTATCTACAAAGTACTGTGGCAGTTATTGAAATCTAAAAAATCAAATATATGATAAAATAGTTTTAGGTTTGAAATGAAAACATGGTTTCTATAGGTTGAAATATGCACACCATCAGGATGATGCAGCGCTTCGTAGACATATTTTATATATTTTTAAAATGGGAGACATTTTATGATTGCAAAGGAATGCTGACTTTGCCTTGTTCACATGTCTTTGAGTCTTTTCAAACTTAACAGCATTTACAGTAGACCACTTCCACTTTAGTCTCAGACAAATGTTTGAAGACACAAAATGTGTGTTCAAAAACATAGACATTAAGAAGGAAAATGTCTGCTTCATCTCTATTTCCAGTCTAACTCAAGTTAAGTGTCCTATATAATTGTCACCACAGTTGATAACCATAAAGTGGCGATGGTCCCCATTACTAACAGAGGAAAGTAGAGGGAGTAACTGATACTATTTCAAACCTCTTTCAGCAATCCATGTTAATTCAACTCCTTTCAAACCTAACTCATTTTCAACACATACTTTCTTAGCATGTTGTCTGGCCCAAGAAATGAAACTGTGTCCAACAAACCAACCCTTATAATCTTGCACATTCACTGACATTCAACAATAAGGAGCACAGAGGTGGACAAACAAGCATATAAAGATTTAATTGATTGGCTATTAGGACACTACATAATACCAACAACTTAATTGTGAAAGACAGACAAATATTGACTTCAATACAATTTGGGCTACTAATGTAGCACACTACTACCAGAAACCAATATGAGGTAAGAAAACAAACTAGCCTGCAGCAATGAAATGAACAGAAAACTAGATAAGAGATCAAATTAAGAAGTAAAGCATACCTGTCATTTGGAAATGCAAATCAAACAGGACAATTTGAACAGATTAGTGAAGAACAAGCCGTAGAAATATATGAACATTATAGTATATACCCACTACACTCAAGAGACATGATGGGTGATGCTTTAGAACTATATCAAAAGCCAAAGGAGAGCCTATTAGTGTCCGGAGAAAAAGACACAGATGTAGACACAAGAAATTATTCACATTTATTCCCCACTGGAAAAGGTGGGCAAAATGATGATCGTACAGACAAAACTTCAGCTTGTACCAAGCTACAAGATTATTTTCAGAGGATCCTTGCTTTCGACAAGATATTCCTTATATTTTCACACTATTATATGAAAGTGAACTTTCTGTCACTTACTGTTGAACACCTAAAGCAGACAAGAACTGGCTTTACTAATATAACAGCAGAAGACTTTGTTAAAAAGGTGCATGAAAAAAATGAAAATCTAAAATATAACAATCCACATTATGGCATCTCAATGAGGGAGAAATGATTATTGGATTTGAGGAACGGAGAATTGAAATTTATGCTCAGAAATTTAGGACCACCTACTTGGTTTATTACTTTAAGCAGTGCTGAGTATGGATGGGATCATTTGTATCAAATTAATCTCGAAGTTAATGCTAATGTTCAGGACATTAACTGGAAAACACCTCCAGAAATATGTTCTTTGGATCCTGCCAATGTTTAAAGATATTTAAATAATACATTTCAAACTATCCTTAATTCTACATATGTGGGATGCTAACATGGATATACAATTTGTTGCAGATAATTCAACACCAGTTACACGTTATGTTACTTCCTACATTACAAAGGCAGGAAACAGATCTGAAGTAAGTATGGGAAGACAAATCTGCTGAGAAATCCTTAAGTAAGAGATCATACAGATTTAGCGTACAAATCCAATCTCACTGTACCATTTAAACACAAACCTATCCATGAAACCCTGAATCCATATTTTGAATCAAAAATAATTATTTGATGTAAATATAATTTTAACATTTATGGTGGTACCACAGTACTATCGAGAAATTGCTTCATGAAGGCTCTAATAAAAAACATTTTTAATAGACTTAACAACCCTTGGTCGGTACACAGCTGCAAAGGAATCTCTTCACCTGGCCATTGAGAATTGGGACCCAAATTTTATTGACTATACAATGGTTAAAACAACAATAAAGAAACAGCTGCGTCTTCAGTCTCACACTCTGGATCTTTAATCACTCCAGGCAAGGGATTTCCATGATACCATGAAATTGCCGCAATCTCTTCCCACATCAAGGCACCATCTTAAGCAGGCCGTGGGGAGACTCGCCCCCAATCAGGTTCTAGCTGCATGGTTGCATCCGCTTCCCCTAAAGGAGCTATATTCATGTCGGAAGCCGCTTGGTCATCCCACAGAGTGTAGGCTGTGCATCTATAAAAGGGAATCACTGGTGCACATCCTCCTATGCTGCCCGGCGCTGCGACAGGCCTGCTAAATCTATTTAAGGCCTATCCTCCTAAAATTGGGCATTTGTACAACAAATGAAGCCGTTTGCCAGCTTTATACTTTGGACATTATCAAAGACATGGCTAGCTTTGGCAAATTTACCCAACACATGCTCTTCCTCTTGAAAAGCACAACAACTGAAGCTGTGAGCACCAACAGCCAGAGAAGGCTAAGGCCACAAGGGGCTCTTTCCTCCACAAGAGCAGCTCACCGCATCCAAGCCCCAAAGCGATCATGGGGCTTCGGCCCCTACAACTACCATCTACAGCCAGAACACACAGGAGGGACGTGGTAATAATAATAATAATAATACAGACATTTGTAAAGCGCGACAGCTACCTCAAACAGAGGTGTCCCGGCGCTAAGCGAAAAGTATAGCCGCGTTAGACCGCTCAGGGCACAGCCTCGGGCCCTCAGTCTGCCCAAAAAACAAAAACAAACAATAAATAAATAAAGAAGCACTGCCACTTTACTTAAAGACAGCCTAATGACAGCAGCCAACTGCTCAGTTCCAACGAAAATCAAACACTTTACTAAGCACCAACGCACGTTGCACCTCGTACGAACTTTGGACAAGGCTTTTTAAAGAACTCTTACATTTAAGCTGCTTTTAAATTTGACTGTTTTATAGTCTTTTAATGCCTTTTGTAATGATTTTAAGTAATCTCACAAATAACTCATTCATTCCTTCTATTGAGAAACTGGTATTGAAAGCAAAACGATTATACAGACGACGCTGACTTTCATACAAATTGAATGAAAAAAACAAATCTTTAAGATTAGTTATAGCTAGGAAAACTTCATTTATTATTTCTATACAAAACCACATTAAAGTACACAAACATTAGAAATTCAAAAGTTATAGTTTATGCCCCGCCCAAAACTTACTATAACACGCGCACCTCCATGCAGAGTGTTGTCAGCTCGCTAGCCAAACTAAATTAACTATAACTCGGCCCTCTACCAAGCACACTCTTCTCATAAGTGAGGTCATTTGAGTTTTTATAAGTGTTGTCATGAATGCTATGTTTTAACATGCTTTTAGTGATGTAATATGATAGGGTATAAGAAGTGCATGGGGAAGGTGCAAGTTATAGTTAATTTAGTCTGACTAGCAAGTGGAAGGGCCAGTAATGAAATTATCTTGCAAGCAATCTACTCTTCTAGGAAGGCCCTTAAGATAAAAATCAGAGAGGTGGGGGCCTATGTGACACTGCTCAGGCAAGACCTCCACAATATGACTGCTTCTTCACTGAGGCCGAATATGGCATATCCTCCCTTGAAGATACAGTGACCATGCTTCAGAGGACAGTTAAATGACTACAAATTGCTGGGGGATAAATGGTGGCTAGGATGAAGGATGTGGAGGGCCATTCCCACCCTCTGCTTTTTGGGGTTCTGTGAGGGGGTTGAAGGTTTGCACCTGGAGAGGGTTTTGAAATCCTGGCTCAGTGACCTTCTCCCAAACAATCAGACCTTCAACTGCTTTTTGATCAGATAGGCACATCAAGCGCTCTCCCATCTACCACCACCATGAGCCCCTCACTGCACCATCATCGCCCGTTTTCTGAATTACTGGGACAGAGAACTCATCCGGAGAACTGTGAAAGGTCTGGGCATGGTGAGACACCACTCACATTACATTCACATTTTCCTGGACTACACAAGACTCCTTCAGGCACAAAGGAAGTCCTTTGAAAAGTGAAGCAAACTTTAAAGCCATGGACCTAAAGTAAGTGCTTTTATCCCCCTGCAAAGCTGAAAGTATTGTTCCAAGGGAAAACTCTGTTTTTCAATCATCCTGACCAGACCTGGGCATGAATCGAGGAACGTCACTGTGTGTGTGTGCTGAAAGGCCACGACCCTATGCCCCCAGGCACAGGGAGGAAGTTAAATGAAAGTCTGTGGAGAATGGGCGCTGGTGGTGCCTGCGCTCCCGGCGGGTCCCCCATACGCAGGTAACTGGACTTGGCCTGGAGCATGGAGCTCCCCACACCATGGATTCATTAGACACAGGCTTTGATAGAGACTGTTACCCGCCTGATAGATGATACAGTGGGTGCTCCCGCAGTTACACAAGATCGACTGGAGGAAAAGAGTTTGAGCACTGGTGCGCTTTCCTCCCCAAGACTGTTTCGACACACAGTTTGTCTAATTGGGGTGTTCCTATAAGTTCGGGAAACACATGCTTCCGGATAGGAAGTGAAGGGTGGAGTGATTTGGGGAGGGGGGGTGTTTGATTTGTTTTTACAGAGTTATTATTCCCGGGACAAATTGACTTACTGAGCTTATAGCAGCGGCACAATACACCTACTACATGGTGAATATGCGTTGCATTGCACTCCCAAATTAAGGTGATTGTTGGAGGTGACTTCAATGTAATATTTAGTAGATCCCTAGACACGACCTGAGTAGCCCCAACCATCAGGACTCAGGCACTGTGAAGATGGGCACCCTCATTGGGTTTGGAAGATGTGTGCCGTCAGTGGCACCTGCAAGAAAAGGGCTTTACAAACTGCTCAATCTCTAGTAAATGTAGCTCCAGACTTGATTATTTCCTTATGCCCTCATGTTCCACGGCGGATGTTATAGATATTAGTATCCTCCCACGGGCCTCTCAGATCATGCATCTGTGAAGATACTCTTGGGTGGTTCGCTCTGAGGGGTGGGGGATGTGGTGCCCTAATGCCTAGTGGCTCAAGGAGGAGAACCTTGTGAATCTCCCTCAAGAGGCTACAGACAACTGTTTTAAAATTAATCAGCCTTCTGAGGTCTCTTCGGTGACCCTGTGGGAGGCTTTCAATACAGAGATCCGAGGAAGGGCTTTTTCCGCAATGGGTAGGAGGAAATGAGACAGAAAGCTAGATATTGCTACACTTGAGAGGCAGATTCTCGACCTAGAGAGCTTCTGTACTGGGGCCCAGGAGGAGGAGGAGAAAAGAAGGCAATTTGAGGACCTCTGGAATACACTGAGGCATACATTCCTTGGCAGTCAGCATTGCTGGGTCCCTCTCCAAATGTTGATTATATAAACAGGGTAATAAGGCAGGTAAACTGCTTTAGTGGATATCCCAGAAAGAGGCCAGGTCACAAGTCATCCCCTCAATATGTGCTTCGGACAGGCAATTGATTTTTACATCAGAAGAAATCGCTGCATTATTCACATAATACTGAAACAACCTCAGCCACAGTAATTCCTCCTCCTCCGGTTGGAATTCTCACATCCCATTGTGGAGGATTTGACTGTAAGCTCCCTCTCGCAGTCCAACTGGGAGGAATTGGATGAGCCCCTAACCCTCGAGGAGATCCAATCTGCAATAACTGCCTCCCCAGCTGGTAAGACTCCAGGCTCTAATGGCTTTCCCAATGAATTCTTTAAAAGATTCTTCTCTCTACTTGCACCACACCTTCTGTACCTTTTCTAAGAAATAGGGTTTACCAGACTTTTGCCGGCCAATCTCCAAAGTGTCATGATTTCAATTCATTCTTTAACCTAACAAATCAACTGAGTGTTGTGCCTCATACAGGCATATCTCTTTCTCGAATGTAGAGAGTATGTTTCTGGCAAAATACCAGCCACAAGTCTGCCTAAAGTCATTAAAACATTGGTTCACAAGGACCAAAATGGTTTTATGCCTGGTATGGGCACGCCATACTATTTGCGCTGATGGCACTCTCCAAGTTAGAGGATTTGCAGAGCCTGGCTTCTTTATTTCTATTTGATTACGAAAAGGCTTTTGGCTCTGTCCACTGGCCCTTTCTGTTCCAGATACTAAGCCGAATGAATTTCGGCCCAAGATTCGTATCCTTGGTGAAGGTCCTGTATGACTCCCCAAAAAAGTGAGTGCAGATTAATAGGGTGCTCTTTCCCTATTGAATGGGGTGCACAACATGGGTGCCCTCTCTCTCCTCTCTTCTTCACCTTAGTAAGAGAACCCTTCGTCGAGTGAATGGTGAGAGATGCACAAATATATGGGGTTCGGTGAAGCAATAGCCAGGAGGACAAGATGGCATTACATGACAATGATATGCTCCTATAGCTCCAAAACCACCAAGTGTCCCTACCACACTTGACACAAATGATAGAGATTTACTGTGAGGCCTCTTGGTTAATGGTCAACTGGAGGAAAACAATCTACACACATGTAAACCTCCTTTCTGGCATCAAGGCCATGATTCTGGGCCATGCAAGATCCATTTCTATATATGGGCATATACATCACTCGAGATCAACAGGTTGTCTGGGGGAGGGGGGGCGAGTATCACACCGATTTTATGATGCACCCATAATGCCATGGACATGTGGGCTTTGCTCCTGCTTAACTTCCAGGGTTGAGTTGTGCTCAATAAGATGCTGGTCCTCCCAAAGCTCCGCTATGTATTATAAAATTATCCCTACTCACTCAACCGACTTTCTCTCATGATCTCCAAGTAATGCTCTTGAGGTTCCTATCGGCGGGTAAACTCCCCAGGGTTTCGTACATCAAATGTACTGTTCTGGTGCAGGAGGGTGGTTAAGGGCCCCATCTATAGTATTGGGTGGCACAGATAGTACCACTTCAGGATTGGCTTTTTGGGGACAGACTTGACTCTTCATGGTGGCTAGAGCTAGCTACCCATGAGAGGTGGGGAATGCTGGACCTCCTATACGGGGTTAACCTCCGGCTTCTCTCCTACACATCACAACAATACCTATCCTGTGTTAGCGGGCAGCCCTGTCTCACAGTAAATGGCTTGGTAAGCCCACTGCACAATCCCCTTTATTGACCGGCACATAGTTAAAACAGGTGGCCGTCTTGCGGGTTTCCGAGAATGGGATCTGTTAAATTGGGAGACTTATGGAAACATGACCATATCATGGAGTTTGATCACTTAACTACACAATACAACCTGCAAAGATCCCAGTTTTTTAAACATCTTTGCCACACCCTGGAAACATATACCAAAGCTTTACAGGAAGTGCTGGATTTTAACCCTCTTGAAGCCAAATTAATGTTGGTTCCACTGGGATGAAAGGTATTTCACGACTCTCTTGCTCTCTCCTTACTAACACCCCTTACCCGCTTCAGAAATTACAGTCCGATTGGGAGGATGATGTGGGCCAACTCGATAATGATGACTGGTGGGAGTCCAAAATGGCCACTTGCATACTTATTATTCTATCCAACCTTATATTAAAACAATTTAATTATTTCCACCAAATATGTTACAGCTCCAAGAGGCTTTTGGAAATCAGGAGATCTCCAAATGTGGAATGCATGCACTGTGGAGACCCGGGTGGCACCCTCTATCATATTATTTGGACTTGCCCGGTTATTTCCTTCTACTGGCAGAAAGTACACAACACAATTACCCACCTACTATATATACCTGCTGCTCTTGATCTCAAGGTGGCTCTGTTGGGGGCTATGGAGTACTGGAAGTTTCCGCTATCAGAAAACGTTGACTGGCATTGCATACCTGGTGGCCAAGAGGGACATTGCATGATTCTGGAGGTCACCTGTTCCTCCTCCGCTGTACATGTGAATCTGAGCGATGGGCTGCCGCTGCATAGTGGAGAAGGAAATATTTAAATGGGGGGGGTGCTAATAAGCACCAGAATATTTGGAGCCCGTGGTATTCTGGTTCTCTGTCCACCGGTATTTGAAGTACTACACATTATTTCTGTTAAATTTGTTACTCATGAGATGATTATGCTGATGTTTTTTTGTGCGCTGCTGAGCCTTCACAATAATCACTGTCTTTTGTTGTGCTTTTGTCTTGTTTTCTGTATCCCAAAAACAATGTCCAGATGAGTTAAAAAATAATGTAGAGAAAATGTGTTGTGGCTGACTCGCAGTACTCCCACGGTTTTCAGTGCACCCCGCAATAATTTTCAGGGGTACTGTGAAATTACTGCAAGATTTCAGCTAGATTACTGTGGGTCTAAAAAAATCATATATAAAGTTGGGTGGGTATCAATAGAGAGTTGCACGTCTGTGGGGGTTTGGCCAGCTATGGGAGGGTTTGGCCACAGGTGAGGGGTTGGTCACAGGTCCTGGCCACAGTCCAGGCCCTGTGCTTAACGCCATGATGCATAAGGCTAAAGGCCATGCGCAGCAGAGGCTGGTCACCCATGGGGGGTTGGACACCTACAGGGTGTTGGGCACCCGTGGGGGCTGTTCCGAGGACCTGGTTAGAGGCAGGCCCACTGCCCAGTACTTGCCGCTGATGGCCAAAGGACGTGCATTGCAGGAGGTGGGAAAGTTAGGTACAGTAATAAAATTCTACTTCACGTTAAAAAAAAACTAGAAAGTCACTATAAAAACTAAAGGTTACAGTGAAGCTAAAGTTAGACATGATAATAGCTTACTTTAAATTAAAATCTACTTATAAATTAATGTCAAAAACATAGGTTAAAGTGACTTTATAGTTAGGTGAAAATATCAATTAAAAAATAACATTTTAAACTAAAAAAAAATCTCCATTTATAGTCACGTGAAGTAACTATAACCTCTGCACTTGCCATGTACTGCTTATAACCACACATATTACATCACTTATGATATGTTCTATCATATCATTGATAATATCACTGATGACATCTGAAATGACTTCATCAATGACATGAGTGATGACATCATCCAATAAGTGTAGCACTTTACTATGCACTTCTGAAACTGAAGGGTATTTAGTAAACTACATCTAGAGCAACTTTCCAGTAGCTTATGCACTGCTAATAAGTGTAACCTATTACATAATGCCTGACCTCCTAAGTGGGCTTGCATGTGGAGAGGTTCTGGGCTCTTCATGAAGAGTTGTCCACATGAAAAGGTTCTATGTAGTACAGCCTTTCTCACCTATCAGGGTTTCAGAATATGTAGGTAGTGGTCTCTCCATGAAAATGTGTGCACAGGGCGATGGCTCTGTGTAGTAGGGGCTTGGTCATCTAATGGGTCCTGCTTGTCTGGAGGGATTGAGTTCTCCGTGAGAGATGTGCACAGGGCGAAGAATATGCGCAGTAGGTTCTTGGCCACCTAATGGGACTTGGGTGTTTGGGCGGAGCGGCCTCTCAGTGAAGAGCTCTGTTCAGGGAAAAGGCTGTACATGGGAGGACGCTGACCAACTAATAATACTTTGGTGTCTGGAGGTAGTGGACTCTCTGTGAAAATGTGCACACCTTGGGAAGGATGTGCATAGTAGGTGCTTAGCCAGCTAATGGAGCTTGTGTGTCTAGGAACAGTGAACTACAGTCTAATTATTTTATATAGGCACATATGTTTATATAATTTATGTTTTACATGATTCTTTGTCATTTACTACTTATTTACGTATTTCTAATGCTTTGCTGGTTTGCTGGTTTGTAGAGTAAATTGAACAGTGGCATGGTAGACTATGCTATCAGTGATGTCATCAATGACGTCATTTGAGATGTCATTAATGTCATTGAACATTTCATGAATGATGTAATATGTGAGGTCGTAAACAGTGCATGGATGGGGTGCAAGTTTTAATGAGGTCAGTAAACTTTAACTGGTGAATTTCACTGGCTTTTTACTTTACAATTGTATTGACATTTTTACCTAACTAACTATAACCTCACGTTAACCTTTGGTTTTTTACGTAATGTACTATATTATTACCAGCCCTAACTACCTTTTGGGTGTTTTTCAGTGAATTTCTATGTTTTCTTTTTAACATAGAATAGTAAATTATTACCACCCGACTGTACCGTCACTTTAACCTTTGGCTTTTTCAATGAATTGCTAGGGTTTTTTTAACGTAGAGTAACAAATTAGGACCAGCCCTAACTATAACATAATTTAAACCTTTGTTTTTTTTCAGTGAATTTCTAGGATTTAGCTAACTGTACATAGTAGGCCCATCGCTATGTCAGGAGGCTTGTGTACGTGGAAAAAATGAGCTCTCTAGGTAGAGCTGCATAGAGAGCACAGCCTCTCTGTAGTAGTGGCTCACCCACCTATTGGGTTTGGGTGTCTGGAAGTAGTGACCTCTCCGTTAAGAGCAGCACAGAGATTGCAGGCTGTGCATAGTGGGGGCTTGAGCACCCAAGGGGGCTTGGGTGCCTGGAGGGAGTGAGCTCTACGTGCTGTCAGGACACTGAGCTCAGTGCTGGCAGTGTGTAATAGGGGCTTGCCCACCTAATAGTGCATACATGTCTGGAGGGAGTAGGCTCTATTCACGGTATGTGCACTGAGCACTGAATGTGCATAGTAGGGGCTTGCTCACCTAATGGGAATTAGGTCTCCTGGAGCGAGTAGGTGTATGCGCAGTCTCCACACTCAGCACAGAGTGTGTGTAGTAGGAGCTTCCCATGTAATGTGGCTTCATAGTGTATTGGGAGTGCACTCTCCTTAAAGAACTTTGCACCGCCCGAAGGCTATCCTTTAATTTTTTTGGGATCCTGCAGGAACTTAAGAACATTTTTGTTTTAAATGTCTGCTCCACAAGGGCTAGGGGGTCAGGGTATCTGTACCTTGCCCCCTTAGGAGCTTTTTTATTTTATTTTTCAGGATTCGAGGACTGAGTCCTGTGATTGCGACTGCAACATTTTTCTTCATGTTGCGGCCACCAATCAGGTCCTTCGGTCTTGCAGAACTCCTGTGGGACCTGCCAATGAAATTTCTTTTTTGTCATTCTTTTCCCTGCTTAATTTTTTAAAGACTAAGTGCCAAAGCCTTAGTCTGAAGCCACTGCAGCTTGCACCACCCATTGCCCCTGCCAGCACTGTCAATGATAGTACCAATACAGCTACTAAACTCCCACTCGTACAATTGACAATTCATATTATGCTATGCAACCCAAAGCTATAAGAATGGCTTGGGTAGCAGGTATTAGTCATTGGTTATATACCCAAATCTATTAAAGTGATGTTATGTTAGGTGCTAAGAGCTTAACTTATGTTTAGAAAAAAAAACGAAACTCACTGAAAGCAAGCATTGGCAAAGCCAATAGGTCTCACCTATGTGAAAGCTAATGTCTTTGCCAATGTGTTTTAGCCATGTTGTACTGCAGCATGGCTGTGCAGCATGACTAAAAGTAAAGTCTGAAATATAAAATGCTATGACACAGCCTGCACTTTTTTCTAACTTTACTTTTAGCCATGCTGCTGTACAACATGGCTAAAAGACAATGGCAAAGCCAATAGCTTTCCCATAGGAGACACCTGATGGCTTGCCAATGCTTATTAATGTCTCCATTTAAACCAATCAAGGTTATTGAGGCCTTTGCTGCCAGTAACAAGTGGTTCTGCTTTGACACGCTTATCCCAGTTTGTCCTCCAAGTATGGAATTCATGTGTATTTTATTTACATTTTGAATCACATATTATCGTTCCTGATCGCTTGCTTTAGTAGAGGACTTACTGGCCAGCTTTTGTGCACTAGCGAACTCTCCATGAGACAAGTTTCTTCTGATTTCCAAAAAGTATTAAGAATTGCTTATCGTGGCCTGAGATTTGTTTAGTCTCTTATGGGGCATTTTTTCTTATTGTACTTTGTGGCTCTGCCCGTACTTTAATTATTTTGAGATCACGAGTGCATCATTCTGGTGGTTTTGCTTACTTGACACGCTTTCTATCATCTTTGAACGACCTCTACAAATCATTTAGAAATGCCCTTTGATTAAAAGACACTAAAAATCACTGCATCTTAACTTCGCTTGCCACAACATAAACCACTTCTCTTTTATGATCTGCAGTCGAAGGATAGTGGCATTTTTGAGTGGTGTGCCTGAAAGGAGAGTGTCTGGCCCAGATTTCCTAAACCTCACTAAGCACAACTCACTGTAAAAATCTACAATGCTGTTTTGTGAAAACAGTAAAAAAAAACTACAGCACTTTTGATGTGGTGAACCACGCTTGCACAATCAATGATGCAAAGCGTCATGTCAGGGACCAAATGCAATACAGTAGGGTCTTGCATGACATTTGTACTTGAAGTACACCATCTTCTATAAATGTCTGCGCAATAAGAAATGTCCATAATATGTGTCGATTTATGAAATAACTGTGAACATCCTGTAATATCCTGCTTGTCCATTGTTTGCCCCTGGTTTCATTTGTGGCTAGGATTTAATGCAAAGACAAGTTCGGGCTACTTTAGCAGATCTGGCTTTGGGTGAAATCCTACTACCTCCACATTCATAATTATGGAGTTGGTTCTACACACCACAGAGCCATTGGCTGCTGCACTTCTCTCTACTTTTCAACAACGCTTATTCTTCAAAGGGAAGTTGATTGTTGTTGCAATTTAATCTGCCTTCCTTTATGTAGCGCTGTATTGCATGGTACAGGTGCCCTTGACAATGTATAGTAAACCTGGGCCAATGTTATTAAATTGTGGAGGGAATTTAATATGAATGTGGGTGCATGTGTTTGTAAGGCTAAGGCATCTACACCAACCAAATATCGAACTTTGGCGAGTACGCCAACACGTCCCGACAGTTCCCGGGATTTCAAGGCATCCGGTTGATTGAAATCCCGGGAACTGTCGGGACGTGTTGGCGTACTCGCCAAAGTTCGATATTTGGTTGGTGTAGACGGCTTAGCCTTCCGTCTATTGATGTTTAGCAGGCACTCGGATGAGGAGCGCCGCAATTGAGGAATGTATTGGTTGTCAATGAGATGCTCGGACCATATGCAACACACTGGATCTGAGAACTTGAATGATTTGTCGTTATAAAGGATGCAACTTTGAAGACGTAACCGCCGAGTTGGAATTATCACCGGCTGAGAGGTCTGATTGGTTTTCCAGACCAGAATTAAGCCCTGAAGAAGTCAAGGGTTATTACCCACTGACGAAACACGTGTTGGCTGGCTTGGTGAAAAAAACCCTGAACATTAAAATGAACTACACCGGCTAAGGACTCCATTGTTTTTTGTACCCTTGGGACAGTGTTTTATCACTACCCTGTATATTGTTTTCGTGTGCATAGGATTGGTGTCATACATTATAGTATGTGGTAAACAAGTTTCAATGCAGAAACATTAGCTTTAGTCCAATGTGCGCTTTTTGGCAATTCAACTGGACTTGGAGTATAGAATACTATAGCCTTATAGCCCGCCGTAGCGGGCTATACCGGCTATTAAAGGCCCGCTCCAGCGTTAAAGGCCCGAGCCGAAGGCGAGGGTCTTTAACTAGGGAGCGAGTCTTTAAGAGCTGGTATAGCCAAGCTACGAAGGGCTATAAGGCTATTAGAACATTCTGCCCCTAGAGGGCAGAATGTTCTAACAAATTAAACAAAGGCCTCTCGGAGCCCGAAGGGATTGAAATCCCCTAGGGCTCCAAGAGGCCTTTGTTCAAACAACATTGGAATGTTGCTCTGCAGGACTTTACTGGCCCGTAGAAGCTCGGAGCACTCCATTGTATTCAATGGAGTGCTTCACATTCCAATGTTCTAATAAAGAATACACGGTTTATGGTAGATAAAGTGGAGTCCTCTTGGAGGCAGATGAACATCATTTTCATTGTGTATATCATCAGGCTCATTTCACTTTTTATTTAATGTACTCAGCATTCCATTGTTTCTGTATAACAAACTGCATCAAAGAATGCCAATAATAACAAATATGTAGTCAAAGATCATATCAGCTCCCGCTTTGTGAACATGGACATGTTTCAGTCTTGTTGTTTCTGTCTACAGCAGTGACCATGTAATAGTTTTAATTCTGTATTTTTCAAACCCTGGATCTTGTTCATCGAGAACGGGTCAACATGCAGTGCTCCTTATAGCTGCACATTGCTGTCATATTTACATTACTGCTAGGATACCAGTAACAGGTGCTTATAGGCACACACAATGACTGGATGCATTACTGTGTGCAGTACTGTCTGATTCCTGGTTTAGAAAACATCCTGATGGTGCATTGTGTCTTTGCAGAGCCCACCCCAACTACACAGTGTCCCCATCAGTGTGCGTAAAGGTGATCCATAAGAGCTCTCTTGCAGTGATTTATACTAGAAAGGTTCATCCCAGGAGATAATGGCCACACTCCATCAGCCAGCCCAGAACGCGAACACCAAGGCAGTGTGCTCTTTCATGAAATAGACGACCAACTACGAACTAGAAATACACTCACTTTGAAGTCATCCAAAGGCAAAGTAAACACCAAGCCAAGCTCCCTTGAAGACACAGCTTAACATTTGACCTTTGTTTTTGAAATACACAGCAAATGTGACAAGATAAGAACATGATTTACAGGCTTGTTTCCAGAAAGGGAGCTCTCGTAAGGATACTGGTAAATAAGATTTTGGCATTGGGAGGAACAAAGTGAACCTGGAGAGCCTAAGCCAGCAAATGGAAAGCAAGAAAATGTGAGTTACAAACCACAAAGTCAATGGCAAGTCACGGGCATAATGCATTCCCAGGTTCAAAATCAATCAATCAGACATTTGTAGAGCGCACTACATACCCGCGAGAATCTCAAGGCGCTGGGAGGAGGGGGGGGGCGCTACTGGTCAAACAGCCAGGTCTTGAGTAGCCTCCTGAAGGTCAGCAGGTCTTGGGTCTGTCGTAGGCTCAGTGGGAGGGTGTTCCAGGTCTTGGCGGCGAGGTGGGAGAAGGATCTCCCGCCGGTGGTTGTTCTTCGGATGCGAGGGATGGTGGCGAGTGCGAGGCCGGCGGAGCGGAGCTGGCGGTTGGGGATGTAGAAGGAAAGTCGTCTGTTGAGGTAGGCTGGGCCGGTCTTGTGGAGTGCCTTGTGTGCGTGGATGAGGAGCTTGAAGGATATCCTCTTGTTGACGGGGAGCCAGTGCAGGTTTCTCAGGTGGGGGTGATGTGGCTGTGGCGTGGTACGTCGAGGATCAGTCGTGCAGAGGCGTTTTGGATGCGTTGCAGTCGTTTGATGAGCTTGGTCGGGGCTCCCGCGTAGAGGGCGTGTCCGTAGTCGAGTCTGCTGCTAACGAGTGCCTGGGTGACTGTTCTTCTTGTATCTGTCGGGATCCACCTGTAGATCTTGCGGCGCATGCGGAGGGTGTTGAAGCAGGAGGAGGAGACGGCGTTGACTTGCTTGGTCATGGAGAGCGTTGAGTCGAGGATGATTCCCAGGTTACGTGCGTGGTCGGTGGGTGTCGGGGCTGCCCCCAGTGCCGTCGGCCACCAGGAGTCGTCCCAGGCTGAGGGGTTGGAGCCGAGGATGAGGACCTCCGTCTTGTCCGAGTTCAGCTTCAGTCGGCTGATCTTCATCCAGTCGGCGTCGGCCTTCATTCCTTTGTGGAGGTTGGATTTGG
Source organism: Calotriton arnoldi (assembly GCA_963921515.1). Lineage (NCBI taxonomy): Eukaryota > Metazoa > Chordata > Amphibia > Caudata > Salamandridae > Calotriton > Calotriton arnoldi. The sequence continues at coordinate 548,683 of CAWUFW010010398.1, forward strand.
CGGTGATGGGGTCCTTGGTGAGGGAGAGGATCAGTTGAGTGTCGTCGGCGTAGGAGATTATGTTGAGGTCGTGCTGTCGGGCGACGTGTGTGAGCGGGGCCATGTAGATGTTGAACAGTGTCGGGCTGAGGGAAGATCCCTGGGGTACGCCACAGATGATCTCGGAGGCTTCGGACCGGAATGGGGGGAGGCGGACGCTCTGGGTTCTACCGGAGAGGAAGGAGGTGGTCCATTCCAGAGCCTTGTCTCGGATCCCTACGGCGTGGAGGCGTGCGCGTAGTGTGTGGTGGCAGACAGTGTTGAAGGTGGCGGAGAGGTCCAGGAGGATGAGGGCCGCGGTCTCACCGTTGTCCAGCAGGGTCCTGATGTCGTCGGTGGCGGCGATGAGGGCAGTCTCGGTGCTGTGGTTGCTGCGGAACCCTGACTGGGAAGGGTCCAGGATTCTGTTTTCTTCGAGGTATCGGGTTAGCTGTCTGTTGACGATCTTCTCAATGACCTTGGCCGGGAACGGAAGCAGAGAGATGGGCCGGAAGTTCTTGAGGTCTCTTGGGTCCGCCTTGGGTTTTTTGAGTAGGGCGTTGATCTCGGCTTGTTTCCAGCTCTCTGGGTAGGTCGCGGTCTCAAGGGAGAGATTGATGACATTGCGCAGATGGGGTGCGATGGAGCTGCTGGCTTTGTTGAAGATGTGGTGCGGGAATGGGTCTGACGGGGAGCCGGAGTGGATTGTGCTCATGGTCTTGATGGTGTCATCGATGCTCACGTTGGCCCAGACTAGCAGGGGGTCGTGGTCGATGGTGTGCGGAGAGTCTGTTGTGTTGATGTCTGTTGGGGCTGTCTGGGTGTTGAAGCTGTCGTGGATGTCTGCTATCTTGCGGTGAAAAAAAGTGGCGAGTGAGTCGCACAGGGCTTGCGACGGCGGGATGTCGTTGATGTTGGAGCTGGGGTTGGAGAGTTCCTTCATGATGTTGAAGAGCTCCTTGCTATTGTGTGCGTTGTTGTCAAGGCGGTCTTTGAAGGAGGTCCTCTTGGCAGTCCTGATGAGGTGATGGTGGTTGCGGATGCGTCCTTATGGGCTGCGTGGCTGTCCGGAGTCTGCTCACTGTGCCATTTCTTCTTTAGTTTCCGGCAGGGTCGCTTGGAGGCTAGGAGTTCTGGGGTGAACCAGCTGGCCCTCTTGCTGGTGTCTCTATAGGAGGGTTTCTTCAGCGGGGCGAGGGTGTTGGCGAGGTCGTCGATCCAGCGTCTGAGGCTGTGGGCAGCGTCGTCGGTGTTGGAGGGTTCGGTGGGTGGGCTGAGAGCGAGGTTTGCGTGTAGTTGGTCTTCGGTGATTTTGCTCCAGCAGCGGCAGGGGATCTGTTGGGTGCGGTGGTGTGTGGTGGGTTTCTGGAAGGTGAAGTGGATGCAGCGGTGGTCGGTCCAGAGGAGTTCGGTGGTGTGGCTGAAGGAGACGTGGGAGCTTGAGGAGAAGACGGGGTCGAGCGTGTGGCCGGCGGAGTGGGTAGGCGTTGTGACGAGTTGCCTCAGTCCGAGGTTGGCGAGGTTATCGATCAGGGTGGTGGAGTTGCTGTCGTTGTTGTTCTCAAGGTGAAAGTTCAGGTCTCCGAGGAGGATGTAGTCGGTGGAGGTCAGGGCGTGCGTGCTGATGAAGTCAGCGATGGAGTCGCTGAACTGGGGTCGGGTCCGGGGGGTCTGTAGACGAGGGTGCCTCTGAGGGTGGAGTTGGGGTCTGTGTGGATCTGGAAATGCATGTGTTCGGCGGTGCTGAGAGTGTCGTCCGTGCTGGTCGAGACCCTGATGCTGTTCTTGTGGACGATGGCGATTCCTCCTCCGACTCCGTTGGTGCGTTCTCTGCGGGTGATCTTGTAGCCGTCTGGGATGGCAATGGCGATGTCGGGTGCAGAGGAGTTGTTCATCCAGGTCTCTGTCAGGAAGGCGACGTCCGGGGATGAAGTGTCGAGCAGGTCCCAGAGCTCGACGGCATGTTTGCGTGCGGAGCGGGTGTTCAGTAGGATGCATCGGAGGTGATTGTGGCCTTTCTTGGCGGGTGGTTCGGCAGCTCTGAGGCTGGTGTAGCTGCAGTTCCGGCAGGTGAAGGGACCCTGTGTGCGTTTTGGGGCGGCTTTGAAGCAGGTGTGGGTCCGTCCGGAGTTGAGGGCGTGGAGTGTGCTGGCATCGTAGCGGCAGCGGTCGTCGTGGTGGGTGCGGGGACCAGGGGTACTGGCACTGGGCACGGTCCAGGCGCGGATGGGCGCAGACGGGCTTGCCATATATGGGGAGGTGGGAGGGAGGAGCAGCTGGGAGGCGGTAGGCAGGGCAGGGGCAGCGAATGGGCGGTCAGGGGGGCGGGGCCGCAGGGGACGCAGTGGCTGGAGCGGGAGCGGTGAGGGGCGATGAAGGGAGCAGAAGGCAAAAGGGCACCGAATTACGGGGGCAACAGGGGAACAGAAGGCAAAAACGGGCACAGAATTACGGGGGCAACAGGGGAACAGAAGGCAAAAACGGGCACAGAATTACGGGGCAACAGGGGAACAGAAGGCAAAAACGGGCACAGAATTACGGGGGCAACAAAGGGAACAGAAGGCAAAAACGCGCAGAGAAACACGGGGACAGCGAGGGGAACAGAAGGAAAAAGAGGGCACAGACCAATACAGGCACTGGGGGAAAACAGACAACAGCAGTCACAGACACCAAAATAACAATAAAGGCAATACAATAAAGATACAGATGATGATACAAACCTACAGCCTACCACTGGCCACCAGGGATGAGGCGCAGGTGGTAGCCTGCGGGTGCAGGAGGGCCTCGAACTTCCTCAGCAGCGGCAGCTGGGGCAAGGACACACAGGCGGTGCTGTGCGGAGGGGGAGCGACCTACCTAGCAGGGTCAAGGGTCGCTCCCTTTCTGAAACTCCCCAAGATGTCTTTAGCATACCAAACACTGTGCTGTCTGGTAGGCTGCAACCTTAAAACGACTAAAGTGATGTTATAGTTAGGAGTTGGAGTGAGACACAAAACTAATATTAAAAAGTGCAAAAAACACTAAAATACAAAAGCTACAATTTAGTGAAGGAACTAGAATTTGTGCCACCATTGTGCACTGCTTATGATCAAACATACATAACTGTTACTTTTTTTTATATAAAGACGTTCTAGGGAAATTTGAAACTGCTCTCTTGTAAGTTGCTTTGACACCCTTTTGGGTCCTGTCTCTTTATGTAACCATATAAATGAATAAATAAATAAATACATAAATACATAAATAAATAAATGAGATCACAGCTGTGAATTCTTTAGATGCTCCCTAGCCCGAGATAGGCATTTGGCGATTTTATGCATAAAAGAGGTACTTGCAAATTAAAATGCTGCTTTAACCTAGTTAGTAAATAAAATTTTAGAATTATGTTACTGCCAAGAAAATGTAAGATATCTACTTAGTATGTATCACTTCAACACATTATGCACCTGTGCCTTGTGGGATCTAAGGCCCATTTTACAGGTCACTTGGTTAATGTTAGAAGTAGGCTTTTAAACATGTCCACAAAGTTTAATATGACATGTGGCTGCTGTAGCTTTGTTCTATAGCAATTCATGGCTGCCCCTTGCAGCTGTGTTTGTAAAGTCTCTCATTTTAAAGGTGCAAGGTAAAACTACATCTTACTGTTATGCAATGTTCGTAGCGTCTGCTCAGCCTAATCTTGGCCTCACCTAATGGAAGGTATGCCAATTGGGTTTAGCCATTTATTTATGCTGTTTTAGGAGTCAACCCACATGAACTGGGAGATGGTTAGTGTCCTCCGAGTGCCCAAAGTTCAAATGATCCAGCAAATCCAAACAAAAAATGTGGAACCAGAAACACCGTAGCTTCCTACAATAACCAATCTCACCTATTAGTTATTCATGATCCTTGAGAGCACTAATGAAAGCTAAAGTCTCTCCAAGCATGTCAAGCTCTGAATTACCCCACACGTCTCATTTCATTTTACACTCAATTCAAAATTCCTTCAGCATAATCCACTACATCATCAAAATGCGGCCCCATAAACACATTATAAATGTGCAACCAACACACCACACATTCTTCTATGACTCATCTTCACTTAGCACTCATTCCAACATTGGCCTGACAAATTTAAACATGCCCTTGTAGATGCCCTGAACAGTGACATTATCGATATTTCAACATTAGTGTGAGTCCTGAAGATAGACCACCAAAATAGTAGCCCTTTTCCAGGAATCATACATTTAATGCACCCACACAGTGGGAGTTGTTGCCCAGGGCATGGCGAACATTTAACAGTGTTTTCTCCAGGGCCACCATGGTTCACTTGGCATCCTGGATATGGTTTTGGAGTGACCTGCTTTCATTGAGTGGCCCCTCTGTCATTATTGCCTCTGGCACAACGGCTGCATAGAGGGTGTCCCTGATGTTTGAAGTGGTGGCAGCTTAGACATCGGTAAAACCTTCCATGCATTCTGACTGCATTAACAGTGAGGTTTGTCTCTGGATAATCTGCTGGTCTGTGTTCCATGTTGCGTTCATACCCAACATCCAAATGAGGCCCTAAAAGACTGGTTGGAGCAGTCATGCTGCTAGAAATCTTTTTTTCCTGCTTTGTGATTTTGTTTTTTGTTTTTGAGAAAATGAATAATCACATTGCATTGTGCTTTGATCTTCAGTAATCATATAACAAGTGGAAAACTGCCTCTCATCATCCCCTTTGGAAGCCTAGTTGCCACTTAGAGAACAATCATTCAGCAACAAAGTGTGATCATCAGACAAATGAGTGAGACAGCTTCTAGTTTTTGTTCATCAAAAAATCCAACATGGATTAATAAAACAAGGGTTCAGATTTTTCAAGACCAACTCCTTTGTATGCTTACAAAACATTAAGCCTTAAAGTATTGTTGATCTCAAAGTCACACCAAAAGTGCGCCCAATTCTTTGTGGCCATCACGTAGTTTGCGCTCATATCAAGACACTTTACATTCAAAACCTTCAGAAGTGGCATAACCCCACACCAGACAAGCCAGTATCTAGGAGGGTTTGACAACAGACTTACTCCTTTTTTCTATTTAATATATAAAAGGATGCTGGCTACAATCTTGGCACTGGTACTCCATCCAGTTTTTCTCCTTGAAGGAGAAAGATTCAGAAGAATTGTTGAGAGTATGTTTATCAAAATGAAGTTGCTATTAAAGCTATAGGCCTAACATATTTATTGTGGAAGGCATATGCTAAAGTCAACATGCCTTTAAGGGAGGACTGTCATTACACTGTGTTAAAACTTGAAGACAGGCATGGATTGTTATTCTACTGTGTTAAAGTCTGTAAAAGGAAATTGTGTTATATGGATTATCACAGTTTACAATAGTAGGCAAGGGTTTTGTATTGGGCCCCCCCTGGCAAATCCTGCAGGTAGATTTGCACTTTAATGATCCTCATTAGTCTTTTTTAGGAGGGATTGTATATTGATGTAGCAACTGTAATTAATGCAGGTCTATAATTTTCTGAAACTATGCCTGAAGGTTGTCGTATGGGAAAGTGTAAGGAGAATTCAGTAGGTCTGAAGTGATTGTGGTGCCAAGCCAATGACAGAGGCAAAGACATTGGTTAAATATCCCTTTAAAGATGCATTGTCTTTACCCTGTATTAAAATCTATATACAGATATTTTTACATTCAGTGTATGTAGAAGAGTGCTATAATAGGCATAGGTTTTGGTGTTGGTTACCCCAGCTGACAATTTGAGTGGAAGATTTGCAATGTGATAACCCTTATTAGGCCTGTTTCAGAAGGGTTGTATATTGTTTTGTCAAAAGTAATTTTGTATGTTTGTAAATTTGTGACTATATGGTTGATGGTTGCCAGTTTAAGTGCAATACAGGAGGCCTCAGTTGATTATGATGACAAGCCAATAATGAATGATGTAGACTTGTTGGTTACTTGGGAAAAGTTATGTCAGATGCCATAACATTGAACATGAACATTTATCACATAGGTAAAAGCCAATATATCTTTTAGGGTGAATGTTTATTACACTGTGTCAAAGACTGCTAGACCTGTCAGCCTTAGGGTGGTCGTCCCCCAAACATTTTGCCTTCCTCCTCCATTTTTGCTGATCTCGTTTTTGTTGGCCTTAGGACTCTGCACACATTACTATTGCTAACCAGTTCTAAAGTGCATGTGCTCACTCCTTAAAACATAGTAACATGGATTATAGCCAATTGGCATATTTAATTTACTTTTAAGACCCTAGTAAATTTGTACTAGATATACCCAGGACCTGCCTATCAGGGCAAGGAAATGCCAGATAGGGCAGGGTTCTGTGGTATATGGAGGCCACCTGGTGGGTGGGGGCAAGGTGCAGCCACTCCAGGCCAAGATTGAAACTATCCTGGCCTGTCAGCCCCCTAAAACACAGACTGAGGTGTGGGTCTTCCTGGGCCTCACAGGATACTATAGGTAGTTTGTTAAGGCATATGGCACCATTGTTGCCCCCTTACCTGATCTTTGAAGAAGCAGCCCAGAAAGGTGATCTTGATAGAGGCCTGCCAGAAAGTCTTTGATACCCCCAAGGAGGCCATGTGTACAGCACCTGTACTCAAGGCTCCTGATTTCAAGGCGTTCGTAGTGCAGACCGACAATTCAAAGCATAGCATAGGGGCTGTCTAGCACAGTTAAATGAGGAAGGCCTAGACCAACTGGTAGCATTTATTAGCAGGAAATTTCTTCCACAGGAACAGAGTGGGAGTGCAATTGTAAAGGAGGCCTTTGCTGTGGTCTGGGCATTGAAGAAGCTGAGACCATACCTGTTCAGGATTCACTTTCAGTTTCAGACAGATTACAGGCCCCTCATATGGCTCATACAAATGAGGGGTGAAAATCCCAAACTATTGAGGTAGTCCATATCCCTATAGGGAATGGACTTTATGGTGGAACGCCATCATAATTCAGACCACACCAATGCTAATGGTCTACCAGGTACTTTTGCCTTAGTGATTAGAACTCCCAAGGGCTAGGGTAGTTGTCCCCCACTTTCAACTGGCGGAGAACATGTTAGACCTGTCAGTCTTAGGGTGGTCTTCCCCCAAACATTTTGCCTTCCACCTCCAGTTTTTCTGATCTCGTTTTTGTTGGCCTTCGGACTCTGGGCACTTAACATGGTAACATTGGCTTATCCCCAATTCGAATATTTAATTTACTTATAAATCCCTGCAAAAGTGGAACTACATGTACCCAGGGCCTGTAAATTAAATGCAATGCTACAAGTGGGCCTGTAGCCCTTATTGTGCCATCCACTTAAGTAGCCCATTAAGCCTGCCTCAGGCTTGCCATTGCAGTCTGTGTGTGCAGTTTTTAAACTGAGATTTCAACCTGCCAAAGCCCAAACCTTCCTATTTGATACATATAAGTCACCCCTAGGGTAAGCCCTGGACAGCCCATAGGGCAGGTTAGAAAGTAAAATGTAGAACATGTAATTTTATGTTTTACATGTCCCTGGTAGTGAAAAACTCTTAAATGTGTTTTTCACTACTGCAAGGCCTACCTTTCCCATAGACTAACATTGGAGTTACTTTATTATATTTAATAAGCTGTAATTTAAAAAATGGGAGCAGGTACCCAGCTCTTGTTTGCTGTCACTGAAATCACAATTTAGAATCTGAACTTTTGGTGAAGTCGAATTTTAAATTGCAATTTTGAAAATGCCACTTTTAGAAGTTGACATTTTCCTGCCTTAGCCCTTTGGTGCATGTATCTGAGTCACATGACTGGGTGTAGCTGACAGTTGAGCTTTGTGTATTCCTCCTAGGCAGGCACACACAATAGGAACCTTTAGTGTTTCTGGATGGGCCATCACTGGCAGGATGCGAGGGAGGAGCTGGACACAGCTCCTCTTACACGTGAATAGGCTGCATATCCCCTGTAGTTAGTCTGGAGGCAGGGCAGGGGAAGCAGTATGCCTAAAGACTTCAATGGGAAACCCCTAAAAGCTTCTCCCCCACTTCAAAGGCACAACTGGGTATAAATACTGGACCTCAGACACCATCTTTTTAGTAAACGTCTGGACCTGTGGATACTCTATCAGGAAAAAAGACTGCTAAGCTTCTGAAGGACTGCCACTCTGCCAGACTGCTGCCCTGTTGACTGCTGCCTTGCTGTGCTGCTGCCTTGCCTTGCTAATCTGCTGCCTTCTGCCCTTTAGTCTGGGTGAGAAGGACTGGACCTGCATATCTTGAACCCAGAACAACAAAGTGACTCCAAAGGCTAGTTGGTTGGCCTCCTGATTTGAACCACAGGAACAAAAGTTTCCAACAAACTTGATCTGCACCTTGACTCTGCCATTGGTGAGTTTACCCTGCCAAGCGGTGCCAGCCCACTCCTGGACCTGTGGAGGTGGGCCTAAGTTGCTCAGACAGCCTCTGTGAATTCAGTGGAATCGACGCATTTTCTGTTTGTGGACGGCGCTACACCAAACAGAACCGATGCATCGGCGCTGCTGCGTGGATCAGAACTGCCACATAGACCCGCATCGCATCGGAATCACTGCTGCTCAACACATCTTCGGCGCAGGCACTCGCATCCCTTGTCACAGCCTCGCAGCTCCTCTGAACTGATGCATTGCCCTGACTGTGTGATGCATCTCGACTCCGGACTTCGCATTGTAAGCCCTCATCAGAGGAATCTTCGACAACGACTCAGCAGGATTCGCACCACAGCCTCGCGGAACCGATGCATCGCTTTGGCTGCGTGAAGTGTCTTCGACGCTGATCCTCACAACGCTCGGCAAATCAGGATTGAAGGCATTTATTTACCGGGCCTAACTAGGTCTCTGTAGCCAGCCTGAGCTCCATTGCGGTCAGCCTCAACTTGTGAATTTTTTCCGGTCCTCGACCAGATATCCACAGTTGGCGCTTTACACCTTTTGCCACTATTTGCATTAAGATCTTTAAAATTGAATGTCTCAGTTTCTACTAATTGGATTTTTGTCCTATTGTTCTTATTTTATTTATTAGAAATTACTCTATTTTTCTAATTCTGCTATTGACTCCTTTTGTGTTGTGTTTGCACTGTGTTACTGTTTGAAGTGTTGCACAAATGCTTTACACATAAGCTCTTGGGGGAGAAGACGTGTACTGGTACAATCCTTGTTAGATCTTCTTATCAGGAATTGTATATTGTTTTGACAACTGTAATTTTTACATATTTGTGATTTTGCTATTTGAGTGATGGTTCTCCTTTGAGAAAGCGTATGCTAAATATAATAGGTCTCGGTTGGTTTCAGTGATACGCCAATGATAAAGGCAATGGACTTGACTAGTTGGAAACGTTATGTCAGATGATGTAGGTCTGATCTATTTATGATGAAAAATTAAAACAAAGGCGATAGTATTTAATTAGTTATTGTGAAAATTGATGTTAAAGCCAATAAGCCCTTAAGACTGGATAGCTAATACTTTGCGTTAAAGCCTATAGACAAGTTACTGCAGTAGGCAAGTCTTTTGGTGTTGATTACTACCTTTGACACACTCTGAGGGTTGATTTGCACTGTGGTAATCCTTGCTAGACCCTCTTTGGAGGACCAGCAGGTGTATTTGTGTGCTATGCCCTCGTACTAAAAAAACTCTACACACATACATAAATATAGATAGAGAGAGGCTTTGGGTAAACCCACTTTTGTCTGTTTGTGTGTCATTCACATTCTGCTTTTTCTTGTGATGGCATACTGCACTGGACAATGGGTTAGCTCTTTTCTACCCCTGGTTCTACTGCCCTATGAAGGAAGGCATTTTGCCTGAGCACATGTGCACACCGACCAGAAAATATGTGCGCTTCAGTGCATGGACTGGTGAGACAAGTCCTTTAGTTTCCTTTTTTTCCTTTTAATGGCCCCTTGGATTCTTTCCTTCTTTTTCTTTTTTTAGAGTGTCCTGCAGTTCACCAAACTGTTCTATTAGGCTACTCGTTTTTTTTGGTGTTTTTTTTTAATGCATCTTGCATATAATTATTGAGTTTGTGTGTCTGTTCTGTTGCGGATTTGCAGGGGTGAAAGTGAGCGAATGCAAGTCAGTGAGAGGGTGAAAGGATGTATGAGTGCAAGGATGAGTAACAGAGTGCTTGAATGCTGAGTTAATGAATGTCTAAACTCATGAGTGAATGAAGAGGCACTTTCAGTTATAAGCGAGACCTAATAGCAATTTCAATGTTTGATTGGCAGATTCTTTTTTTATGCCATCCTCAGATTCAGCTTGTAAGATTGTTCACATGATCTTTTCTCACTGAATTCTTGCATGCCCTTGAACTCTTACAGATCCAGTGGCATTTTTTAGTCTCGTGTCCCAGCCATGACTTTTCTTTGGAATTAACTTAAGTTCTTAAAAAGCAGAAACAGTAACTCTGCCCTAAAAGATACAGTCCTACTGTTTCATTTCTGTTCAATGTAGCTGCTCCTTCCAGGGCCTGTGTTAGCTGTAATTTCCTTATTATAGATTGAAAGTTACAAACCTCTCAAAATTGAACTATTGATCCCAGCTTAAATGTCTCAACCTGTCTCATTAAAAAAAAAGATTTGAAGCAAAATGTAACAGAGAGTGCATGGATTTATGTCACCAGGTCTCCTATTAAGGAATTACTGACTGTTCTTTAATGAACGTTGTTTGCATTTCCCTCTCTATATGTCCTCACGGAGCTGAACTTCTCAGACCACTCAGGATCTTGCCAATCAAAACCCTAACTACTGGCTGTATTACTTTTTGTTTTTTTTAAAAAGTGAAATAAAATGTTTAGTTTGGTTTTGTGCCAAGGATGGGGTCATTCCCAAATTTGCAATAACATATCGTTTGCTGATGTTTCTTAGTAACGTGAGTAAATAGGAAAAAAACAGCTGGACTTGCAGGGGTCTGGTCTGGCCACATGTGACTCGAGTGAAACGAGATGCTGAGAAATGCAAAGGACTGAGAGGTGCACAATCCCCAAACGTAAGCTTTACATTCACAATATTACGGCTCTTTCAGCAGTTTACTCAAGGCTAAATTGCAACACGCACACTGGGCTTTATTGGCCTCGCCATATGTTATGATTTTTTGGGGAAAAGGAATAGCAGAGAGCCGCATGTATAATGGCATGTGTGTCCTCTTGTGCAAGCAGCCTTAGCATTCCCTTGTGAGGTGGCTGCCTAAAGTAATCTTAAAACTCTCAAACGCTCATCACCCTGGATTACACAGCCTCTCCTTTCCTCCTTTGGCAAACACTGCTCTGGTGAAATACTTTGTTGCAGTTAATATGTTTAATTGTCTCCATGCCTTCTCCATTGTACAGTACTTGCTCATTTCAAATGCAATATTGAGGGCTGAGGATGATTCACCAGAATGCAAAAGGAAAATGGAAGTGATAGCACACAACTTTTGATCTATAGTGACATTATAGGGTGATTACTTAGCCCACGTTTCACCCCTCAGCGGCTTCCCTAGTTGCTACTGCAGGGTTGCTCTAAGGGCAAGGAATGAAAATAAAAAATGCCGGACTGTCACTGCGCGTAGATGGCGGCTAGGGTACTTTTCAGCAGACAGCTTGCTTTCAGGAGACTTCTACTGCAAATCTGTCTGTAATGCATAAGCCAGCCTGACCCTGATGAATGAACTCCCAGGAGAACCGCCACTAGGGGGCTCACACCGTAGGCCTGCCAGCAGAGGAGCAGCGGTGTGCTTCTTCACCTCTTTGCCCAGCTTGAAGTGGAGCAGGAAGGATAAAGTCCAGACCAGAGATAACGCATATAGAATGTGTGTGTGTGTGTGCGCGCGCCTGCGTGCGTGCGTGTGTGTTTGTGTTGCTGAATCCCAAGGTGCATCTGTTCTGTCTGAGGGTCCTTGCTCAGTAGCTCCCTGTGATGTGCCTGTTTTGCTTGAGGGATGATATTAGTTTGACTACTGCTAGTGAAGTGTGCCCTGCTGCAGCCATATTGAACTTATTCTGTGCACGTGATGAAAGATTGCACAGCGGTTATCTGTATTTTACTTGTTCTGTGTGTATTGCTTCTGTCCATGCTGTGCTTGCTGGTACTGTACACATACAGCACTGGAATTGCACTATGAATGTTAATGATTCAGCACTGTTTCTGCAAGTCTTTAGTATCTCGTGTTGTGGTTTCTTTCACAGCTGCAGCCATCACCCATGCTGTACCTCATGTGAGCCTATTGGTTAGAAGGCAGAAAAGTCTCCCAATGGGTCCCAGGCTGTTTTGACCCTGCCTGGCATAAAGTTTGTTTTTCAGAAAAAACCATCCAAAAATGATGTTTTAAAAAAGATTAAAAAAAGAAAAGTGACCTGCCCCATTGTGGCTTTTCTGCTAACTCTCTCAGGACCCGAACAGGAAATATGTACATCAGAAGGACTGCCCTACCAGCATGCATTGACGGACAGCCCTATGGATGGCGGAATGCTGGTCAAAGGTTTCCAACAGTGGAGAGAGCTGAGACTCTACCACTAGACACCACATGTTTTGTGGAACAGAATTCCTGCAGATTCACAGAGAGATTCCTACTCTCTTAACCACTAAATGAGGTCCTTTTAGATATATCAGATCATGCATTGATTAGCATTCAATGTCTGTCTCTTCGGATGTGTTTCATGTTGGCATCGTAAGGCCTGTTAAATATCATTGCAGTGATTTAACATTCATGAACAGTGGAGAGGTGTGCTTACAGCAATGTGTGGTCGTTTGATTGGTGGCCATGCTAAATTGGTTATTTTACAAGGGCAAGCAGGTATTAGTTTAAGAGCTGGGCGTGGGTTGAGTTTTGTCTATGGATATTTTCAGTGCTGCCTCTAGATTCAAAATTAGTGTTCTGTCTGTTTGTATTTTTGGGCAGTGTGATCTTGTTGTTGTTAATTCTTAGTAATGGAGATATAGGTTGCGTGCAATTGGGCTGGCAAACTATGGGCATATGTCGACTATTTACTGGAGACATCTTACAGGACTAGGGGGAGATATTTTATAGGGTTTTGGTTTAAAAGTGAAGGCGAATAATTTGAGCTTCAGGACAATTTTAACTTAAGATGGGAGTTAATATGTGAGCATGGTAAGAGCTGAGAGTGAGTATGTTGTTTCTTCTGATGAGTACATTTAGCCAAGTGCGTGCTTGGAGGTTTGGTTCAACAATATGTCGACCGGCGTAGAATTATACAAACAGGGAATCATGCTTTGGTCGTGGTATATGAGGTAACATTTTCTTTTATGGGGTCACCCTAGTGTTATTTAAAAGATGTGAGCTTTATCCATATATTGTTTGTGCCCTCTGGCTTCAGTGTCATGGTTATTGCTACATTAATCAGGGTTTTGCTGTGTTGCATTGTGAAGTTTAATGTTCGACTTATGGCGGTGGAGATGTTTTGATTGTGTAATGTAATATACATGCTCCATACCCCGACTCTGGTAACACCGAGCTGGATAAACTGTGAAGAGGCCCTTCGCACTCACCCACTGATGTCAATTATCCAACTAACAAAAACTAGATGCAAAAACAGCAAGAGTAGTGGGGAGTCAAAATTTAAATATGAACACATGGTACACCATGAATAATATAGTTCATATAGTATCTTTGCATTCAAATGTAGTATTTTCATAATCAAAGTAGTAACATACATATTGGACATCAATACAGTTGGGTTACAATCTTAGTAGTCTCTTATTGAAGACAAACATAACAAGAACAGCTCTGAAGTTCAATATAGATACAATCATTGTAATCTCCTGTTAAAACAAGCACTGAAATTTCCAACACGTGTTTCTTGGAAATACCAATCCACTTCTTCGGGCTAAGAGTAAATAACAGAATATATACATAACAATAAATGTAAAGTTTATAATATCACATTTGCTACAGGATAATGTAGCTAGGTAAGAACATGAAGAAAGAATATCGAGACACTATTCTTTTCAACTTAAAACGACCTTGTACAATTGCATCTGAGTGGTTTGATTCAGACTTATCGAATACAAAGAAAAAGGAAAAACAGGAACAGGTAAGAGCCAGAAAAGACACTTGCACCCATCGCGTATTTCTTAGCTTTGTGCTCTCACTTACTCTGTTCCGTTGGTGGTTCTTTTCTGGCTCTTACCTGTTCCTGTTTTTGCTTTCTCTTCAAGCTTCTGGATTTTCTGGTATGCATCCTTTAGCCTTTAAGGCTGTGATAAGATAACTTTTCATTCTGTAAGTCTGAATCAAATCACTTAGATGCAATTGCAAAGGTTGTTTTAAGTCGAAAAGAATAGTGTCTCGATATTCAGTCTTCATGTTCTTTCGTAGTCTTTCCATAGGACTTTATCCTGTAGCAAATGCGATATTACAAGCTGTACATTTATTCTTATGGATATATTCTGTTTCTTTCTCTTTCTCCTAGTCTCGAAGAAGCGGATTGATATTTCCGCGAGACACGTGTTGGCAACTTCATGTCTTGTTTTTACAGGAAATGACAATGATTGTATCTATGTTGAATTTCAGGAACTTCAGAGCGTGTTCTTATGTTTGTCTTCAATGAAAGACTAACAAAATTGTAACCTAACTGTATTGATGTCCAATATGTAACCAGTCGCGGTCGGTGGAGGAGTGCCGGCCGGGCGGTGACGTGGGGCGGGGGAGGGGCAGGGTGGGGGGTAGCAAAGTATGGATTACGGACCTATACAGGTAAGTAAACATTTAAATCAATAAAACGAATTTCGTTGCGCGCACTGCATCGCATTTGGCGATGCAGTGCGCGCAACGAGATTCGTTTCATTGATTTAAATGTTTACTTACCTGTATAGGTCCGTAATCCATACTTTGCTAGCCCCCACCCTGCCCCTCCCCCGCCCCACGTCACCGCCCGGCCGGCACTCCTCCACCGACCGCGACTGTATGTAACTATTTACTTTGATTATGAAAAAAAAAACAATATTTTAATGCAAATATACTATATAAATTATATATTCATGGTGTACCGTGTGTTCATATTTAAATTTTGACTCGCCACTACTCTGGCGAAGTTTGCTTCTGTGAGTGCTGTGAGAGTTTCATAGTGTGGGTTTTCCCATCCAGTCCTAAGTGTGCCATGATCTGTTAAGGATGTGTGTTGGCGCAGTGTGCATCTCGCGTGCTAAAGTGGTTTGCGTTGCAATCAGTGGCGTAGCTAGACCTATGGTCACCCATGGCGGCCCCTGCATTTGCCCCTGCAGGGGGTGCTGGCTATTTTATCGGTGGCCGCCCGTGACAGCCGCAGGTAAGAGGGAGGGCTGCCGCCCCCAACACACGTGCCGCCCAGGGCAGAACGCCACCCCCCCACAGCCTCCCCCCTTGCTACACCACTGGTTGTAATGTGTGAATGAGGTGTTCTTGTGAATCATTCTATATTTTGTGACTTATTTTATGTGGCGGATTGTTGCTAAATGGTATTTTGTGTTGCACTGACAGTGAGAGTCTGCTTGGCGAAAGTCCTTATTTTGATTTTGTGGTGATGTTTGGTGGTTGTGTATTTATTGCATATTGGTTAACCAATTTTAGCAGTGTGATATTTTAGTGTGGCTATTTTGTTTTATGAGAGTATGTTGGAGCAGGAGTTGGAGCTTGAGTGGCAGGTGATGGCATGCAGTTCTCTAATGGTTTGCCATGAATGTGCACAAGACGTCTGTCAAGGAGACATTTATTTAGAGGTGCTGCTGTTGGTGAGCTGTGCTTTCAGATTATTGAAAACATTTTTGGTGCTAAGAGAATGAGGCTGAGGGAGGATGTGACTATGGGGCATATTCACAAGGCAATATCGCGGTTTTAGCGGCACTTTTCTGCCGATAAAGCGGCGATATTATTAGCGCTATATTCACAAGCTGTCGCTAACAGCAGTTAGCGACAGCTTTTAGGCGAAATGGACCTTTTTCAATATCGCAACTTCAGTCAGCGATAATTATTGCTAATGATATGCAAGGGAGGCGTTAAACCAAGATTTCCCTATTCACAAGGGGAATCCTTAATTTAAGATGACCCAAAAAAGTGGCTATACCTGCAACTAGAGGCAGTTTCTTAAGACCAGAAAATATCTGGTCTTAAAATGGAGATAACCATTGGGGCCTCATTACAGCAGGTGTTGTTGCTGGACCGCGCTGCAAGCAATGTTGCTGCGCTGCCCTGCCACAAAATTACAGGGCAGGACTGCGCACCATCAATAAGATAGTGCGCATTCCTGTGCCCCACACATGAAAAGTGTTGCAGCGCTGTGACAAGACAGCGTTGCAACACTTCTCACTACGCCCTTGTTGCGACAGCATGGATGCGCTGTACTCACTGGACAGCGCTCCATGACGCAAGTAATGACAGTTACGTCAGGAATCCTGACGAATCTGTCTGCGCTAAAGTCACGCATTGCTGCAGTTGTGTCACAACCATGACGCAATTCCAGCAATGCATGGGGCCAGCCTATCCCTGTGGCACTGCGTCACCCTCATGCCTGCCATCAGGCAAGCGGAAGGTACTGACGCAGTGCAGTTCATGAGGGGTGCCTGGATGTCGACGCTGTTGGAGATCCATCGGTGTTGGTTGTGCGCTGCGGTGTCATCGTTTGCAAGCAGTGGCGGAGTGTTGGTGCTGGGAGAGTTGACGTGATGTCCAACGGTGGCCTTGATCCAGCTGCGAGGGGTTGCGATGATTGCGTTGGCGTCCGGTGGGCAAGGTGAAGACATGATGTATCCAATGATTGTTGGTCCAGGAGAGTCCGGTGTTTTTGCTGAAGTTGAAGCTCCCGCTTGCGGCGGTGACATGCTCGACCGTGTGTCCTGCTATGTGGCCTGTTGATGTGAGTTGCTGCTTGCGTCTGATGTTGGTGACCTTCCTCAGAAGGCGGTGGTGTCCTGGTCACTGGGGTTGTCCATGTGGAACTTGAGATCACATAGTAGGATGTTGTCAGTGGATGGGAGATCCTGGGGTACAATGAGGTCAACAATGGTATTTGAGAATGGGGGTCCAATGTCTGGGGGTCCTGCACATGAGTGTACCACAGTAGATGTGCTTGGGCTTTGTCTGGATCTGCGAGTTGAGGTGGACCATGGTCACCTTTGGGTCATTAGAGTGCGTGGTCAGTCGGAGTGTGCCTCTGTAGGTGATGGCAATGCCTTGTCCTCGAAGGGCGTGCTGCTCCTTGCGGGTGATAATGCAGCCGTCAGTGATGGCGATGTCCGGTCCGGAGCAGATGTTGGTCCTGGCAGACGATGTGGCGTCCAGGGTTGATGGCGAGGAGGGTGCTGGCGTCGTAGCGGTGGAGTGTCCAAGAGGAATGCTCCTTGGTGCTGAGCACGGTCCAGGGGCAGACGAACGCAAACGGGCTAGCCTATGGGTTGCCTTTGTCACGGGAGCCGACCAGTACAACGCAGGCAGTACATCATCAACAACGCAACTTCAACAACGCAGGTGTCTTCACATTGCATTTGATTACAACGCATTGTGAGGTCAGTAATGGTGTAATTTAAATTATTATGGGTGGGTATGTGTTCCAGATGTAAAATATGAAATTTGTGGTGTGTCTTATGGTGTAAAATATGAATTTTGTGGTGTGTCTTATGGTGTAAAATATGAACTTTGGGGTGTTTTATGGGGTAAAATATGAAATTTGGGGTGTTTTATGGGGTAAAATAACTTTGGGGTGTTTTATGGGGTAAAATATGAAATTTGGGGTGTTTTATGGGGTAAAATATGAACTTTGGGGTGTTTTTCGGTGTTAATTATGAAAATTGGGTTGTTTTTTGGGGTGAAATCAGAAAATGTGGGTGTGCATTTGGGTCAATTTAGAGTTTTGGGTGTGTAATGGGGGGCTCAGAAAGGAATTCCTGGGTTCACGTTTGTGATTGTGGTGCAAAGGTTAGTTTAGGGTTGCACTCACTGGAGTTGGAATAGTGATGTTCATGTCTCCGTAATGCATCTAACCTACTGTTGCAATGTGCCTAGTATTAGTATGCATTGGAATGGGATGCAATGTCATGTAATGCGTGGTAACTACGTATGTGCCTTTGGCAAACGAGTGTTCGTCCCGCTGTGCATGTGCGCACAGCGTCCGCAATTGAGAAGTGCTGGGGGGTGGGGGGGTGATGGACAGCTGTGAGGTGGTAAACGCCGGAAAGACTACTGGATGGTGCCTGGACGCGGGTATGTGTGTGAGCGGGTGTCGTTAATATTGTAATGAGGGAAGTCTTACCTCGAAGCCGTGCCCCGTGTCTTCATAGCTTCTGCTCCCCTGCGTCTGCTTCCAGGAACAGGAATTCGGCAGCCAGGCTCCCTCCCCTGAGTCAATCACGACGCTGCAATGCGGCAGTGTGATTGCTAATTTGCAACGGGACAAGTCATGCAGCCAGGGGCCGAGGGGGTGGGCATATTCTCCATGCAGGCTGTAATGCAGACTGCATTGCGAACAGGGAAGTGCGCATGACTGCTTTGGTCGGCCTGAGTGTGCTGACCAAACAGTCATTGCGCACTTGAGTGGGCATGCCAATCCGCCCATGCCCTGCTCCGTTTTTGGAGTAGTCCCACCCACCCTCCCACCCCCGGAGCATACATGGCATGATTACATCAGTTAGTTATCAGCATGTGATGATTGATCCTCTTCTGCACTGCTTGAGGCAGTGGGGCAACGCTCTTCCGCCATAGCGGAAGAGCCCCCACTGGGGGTGCGTCATCTACATGTGATAGGCCTGAGCGACTCACCCACTGGCACTCCTGCGCTACGGGTCCCAGCTCCTCCTTACCTGGACATTGACACCGTGGCGCAATCCACTGCACCCTCTACAAATCTGTGACACAGCAAGCGGGAGCATCAGCCAGGTGTGATTTCACTAGGCAGGGTACAGCAGTTGCCGACTAGTCCGCTGGTGGACCTCCAGATGCAGTTGATGCAGCAGGGCCCTCTTGGGCATGTAGTTGCAGCGCTCACACCACACAAGTTCGGCGGTACACAGGGGCCTCACCCTCCACAGCGTACGGCCAGCCCAACATCATCCGGCCTGTGATGCAGGGAGACGGCACACACCATTGGTAATCCCCTCCGTTCATCCCGGTGTAGTGGTGGTTCGTAGTATGCGATCTGGACCTCACTACGTTGGTGCGCATGATCGCCTCTACCATTACCAGCTCCAAGGTGCGCAGTCTTCTCACACAACTCTGCAACGTGTCTCCATGCGAGCTGCCAGACTTCACCACCAGGTACGGGCGATCATCGTGCCTCAATGTCTACTGCCACGGCTCATCGAATCCACAGTTCCTCCACATCCCACTCCAGGCTCCAGACGCAGGTCCAGGGAGGCATCATGGCTCTCATCCTGGTCATCCTGGATTTTGGCTGGCTTGCAGGGGTTGTTGATGTGTGCTGCACTTGGCCCTGGCTGCTCCATTCTGCATGTCATTGTATTTCATGCCTATTTACTATTGGAGGTTGACTGATAGGGAATTTTTTGCATCAGAGGCAAGAAAACTAAAGTTGGCCTGACTAACGTGAGTTTGCTTGGCGCTAATGGGCCTTTCGCTGGTTATCGCCCGCTAACGCAGGAATTCTGATAGCCATCGTGCTGATGTTAGCAGCAGTTTTCACCGCTGTTCCCTGGTACTATCGCCATGTAGCGACGGCATTCTAATACGCCGCTTACATGGCGATAGATTTCAGGGTTAGACGGCAATAAAAATACTGCCGCTGACTGGCATTGGCGATAGGTATCGCCCGACATTGTGAATATCCCCCTTGAAGTTAATCCTACAAGAATCAGAAAGCACATATTACTAATCTACTACCTATTTACAGCTAAACTTGGGTTTTGGAGTAGCACGCTACTCACTGCATAGCGCAGTAACACTTGTCAGGAGCAGTAAGCACTACTACTAAATACAACTTACAATTCCAATTTACTGTTCCACAAGACCACTGCACAAGAAACAGATGTGAGCCCATGCGCCACACACATTCGTCACCGGGGAACTCTGCACACTACTTCTGGGCCTGTACGAGGTACTCAACCCCTCTCCATCCCCATTCATCAGTACTGAAACATTTACAGAGCTCCCAGCACCCCACATCCTGGCATTTGACATGAACTGGCCTCCCAGTACCGAGACGTCCAGAGTTCACACACAGACTCGGTCTCCGGGCCCACAGAATGCATTTGTAAACCAGTACCGGGTCACCTGCAGAGCCCGTACCGGGTCACCTGCAGAGCTGTCACAGTGCACCAGGATGCTCACTCATTCAGCGTGCCACCTGATATCACGCTAAGCACAAATGAATACAAAGCGCCTCGAGGCTGACTTGCAGCGTTCCTCCTGTACCGCATGCCCTGGCACACCTAGAACCCTCACAATGCACCTGGACGCTCACTCATTCAATGTGCCACCTGATATCACGGTAAGCACAAAAACATACAAAACGCCTCGAGGCTGGCTTGCAGCGTGTCTCCTGTACCGTATGCCCTGGCACACCTGCAGGGCTCTCACAAGGCATCACAGCCCAAAGCATCCGTGGAGCTCCGGCCTGTATTATTTCCCAGGCCCTCTGCACCGAGCTGTTCACAGGACTCAAACGCATTCGGAAAAACAAGTGTCAGCAGGGACTTGAAGCAAGGCCCGTTTCCTCGTGTGATAGTCCATAGAGTTGAAATGTCTGCTCCAGTGATGGTCAAGGATAGTTTAAGGTCATAGGGGCATATTCACATGGCGATATCGCCTGGAGTGATGATGGGACTTTTCTGGCGATAATGTGCCGATCGCCAGGTATCGCCGGATAACGCGGGATTTGTTATCGCAAGTGCGATGATTTTATCGTGGGTTTTCACACCCCTTCCCTGTTACTATCGCCATGTAGCGTGGGCTTGATAATACCCCGCTAACATGGCAATAATAATCAGGGTTAGGCAGTGTTAACTTTTCTGACGTTGACTGACGATGGCGATAGTTATCGCCCGTCATTGTGAATATCCCCCTGAGAGTTTTGTTTCTTCGTTAGAGTGGGTTCGTATAACTGTGGAATGGTATGGAAAGTCTATTTTTTTTCATAAACAAACCCTACTCTCTTTTAAAGCGTGACTTATATGCATAGTTGCTTAGAGACAAGGTTAGCATGATGTTTGTTTTGCGAAATGAGTGTCCCAAAGAGGCTTTGTCCTGTCAGTTTCCGCTATGTGATGCCTCTTATAGTGGCTAGGCGATGTTTGTAGGAACTCTCAGCCGATGGTTGCATCGCTATTTTGCAGTAATGTTGTTCAGGTTCTTCTACGTGGGTGGTGCTTTTTTGTGATAATCTGATTTTTTGGGGAATTAAGATACGCGTATTATGGTGTGGTTAAGATCAACTGCACACAACCAGTGCTTAATCTGTGCCAGTGGTTGCAGGGGGGCCACCGGCATTTATTGTTGGGGACCGGCACTTATTTGACTTATTAAAGTCAACAGACTTTGATTCAGAACAGGAGAGAGTAAAACACAAAAGGTGGAAAGAAAATTAGGAAGAGAAAAACAGTGAAAATGGGAGAATGTAAGGATGAAAAAGAACCAGCAAGAGTGAGAAAAAGAGGCAGTGAGATTCTGGTGATGTATTAAAGAATCATGAAGTGGAATCAAGACTATGCAGGCTTGGTATTCGGCACCCTGACCTCATAATAGCACTGGCCACAGGCTTCTGAGAAAAACTTTGTGGTAAGGCACTCATACTTTTTTAAATTAAGCACTGCGCACAACTGTGTGTCATAGTGTGTGATGGCATTGAAGTGGAATATTGTAGGAAGGATTCTTTAGGTGTACTGAAAAGGTGAGAGAGAGTAAGTGTTCATTCGATTATGAGGATGAGTGTATCAGTCAAGACATTCAGGTTGTTCTTTTGCATTGGAGCTTGACGACTGTTGTAGTGTATAATAATAATAAGAACTAGTGCACAGCAGGCTACTGGGAAAGGGACAAATGGGAAGGTTCTCCCAATAAATATTAGCTTCTTATACACCGTCCATTATTTCTATTTAAAAATTAGATGAACTATTCATATTGGATGCATTCTGTGATGGCTGAGGTTGAATTCTGAAATGAATGCAAACATGAGTAGTGACTACATCCGACACAGTGAAGGTGAGCACAGGTGCCCTGCATAATATTATTCATCTAGCCCTGAGCAGCACCGGCAGATTTGCAGCCACCATTTGGAAGCTGTGCTCCGGCAACCCCATGTCACTCTACACTAGGTTCATGCCAGGACTTCCAGAAGCGGGGAATCACAGTGTGAGAGTCCACTAACGCTGCTCTTTTTTTATTAGGTCGTGCTTTAGCGGCAGCGCGCATGCGCTGCTCGCTCTGCGAGGCATGCAGTAGTAGCGTATGGGAGACAAGCTGCCCTCACTCTCCACCCATATTTTTCATTGGCTTCTGTCTTTGTCCTTCGTAAATTCTGTCTTCTGATTGGTTATGAGGCTTGTTAGTCCCACCTTATTATGGCCATGTCGTCATTTGTACCCTCCCATGGCTATTGGCCCCTTTACTTCGAGTGTTACACTGTACGGTACGAGTTATTTAGAGCACTATTTTTCACCCCTCCCCCGCCTGCACTCCTGTTGTCCTTGCCTTCTCCCCTCTCCCCCCGCCCGCACTACCGTTGTCCGTGCCTTCTCGCCCCCTCCCGCCCGCACTCCCGTTGCCCGTGCCTTCTTCCTCCTCCCCGCACTCTCGTTGTTCGTGCCTTCTTGCACCCCCCGCACTCCTGATGTCCGTGCCTTCTCGCCCCCCTATCCCCCCCCGCCCGCACTCCCGTTTGCAATGCAATAGGTCTCGTGTAAATGCGAGTCCTATTGCATTGAAAATGCTTGTTTTACTACCGTTTCTTTCCAATAGTAGAACAGGCATCTCAAAAAAAGTAACAATGCATCAGTTTAAGGTTTGCAGTTGTCAGTGCTTTTTATTGCTGTTATTCAAAGTTCTATTCCACCAGTTGCCATTTTCATCTATGACCATCTGGACGTGTATAATTCTTGTCTCAAGGCTCTCTTTTCTATCGTTCATATGGCAAAGGGTCAGTGCCTTTAAAGACTTACATCTGAACTCGGTGCCATCTTCGGGGCTCTCTGAGTTGACGACATAGTGCACCATGCTTTGAGAGGAGGCCACACGTGGGGCATTACTTTGAGTCAACATGGCGTTTCTAGCGTTTAGATGCAGATGCACGTCGTTGTATTTCTCTGTGCTCGCTCGAGGTATGCCCGTTAGAGTCTAGATTGCATATACTGTACTCTTGCTGGACAATTTTGCAATGTCATTTTACAGTCAGTGCAAAAACATTTCCATTTGACCTGACCTTACAAAAAACAACATTTTGCACCTGACAGTTGATGCAAAATGTGTTTTTACACTGGCTGTTCGGTGCAAATAATTCTGCAGAGTTACCAGCACTGGTGCAATCTATGGCATCCTTCCTAAACTGCGCTGCTCCTGGACTATCTTTTTATTGAAAAGGCTTCTTTCCTTCTGTGAGCACCGAAGAAACCACAGCAAGTTTCACAAATAAGTATAACTTTCGCGCCAACAGATACCATGCAGGGAAGGCAAATGTCTGCGTGGGATGCCATGACCCGAGAAACCCAAGCTAGTTTCAGTGCTGCCACAGCCTTTGAATTCGACCCCCACCCCACACACCGAGGTGCTGTGTCAGGACTCATGCACCCCATTTCATTGTCCTGGGCTCTTACAGACGCTAGCATCGCGCTTCGGTCGAGAGGTGTTTATAGGAACGGAGTGACGCAGGATGGTGTGGCACGGCGCTGTCCTCTGGGCAGGGTTGGCTCTTTCCCTTGGGGCTGCTTTTGTATCAGGTAAGTGCGGCTTGGAAGATGGAAGGTAATAGTCGTTTTTAATGACTATTGAAATAATAATTAACTGTTGTTGGGATCATCTCTAAATTTAGCCAGACATCGCCACCTTGTGGCAGACTGCCACAAGCGCCGTTGTTAACAAATACGTGCTGGTGCCGAGCACCAGGAACCACTGGCTCAAATAAAGGACTGGTAATAGCAAAGGAAACCACAAATCTGCTCTTTTGCTCCAGGTGAGGCCGACTTTTGGCTAAGCTGAGCCCAAGAACAGTGAGGTTAGCTTCTGAGCGTACTTAGCAAACTGCTTTTAAACATTTTTTTTTCAATTCCAGGCTGCCAGCGCCTGTATTTTCATAACAGCCTCTCATTTCCTTCCTGCACTTTCCTTTCCTTGACTAGGGATGCCACATTTCCCAGAGAAAAATACTAGTCATTTGTTCATGTTTTAAGATTCTGCAAAAGTCTGGGCCTGATACTTAAATAAGACTTTATATAAAATCCTCCATATTCACTTTCAGCACAGGGTTTCTGCCATTGTTTAATTAAACTATCAGTCACTGATCATTAAGTCAGTATTAGAACATATTTTAAAATTATTTCTTATGTTTGCTGCATTAAGTATGTACTGATAAGAGGCAAAATACTGGATTCAGGTGATTTTTCTTTATTTTTGTACTGCCAGAACATTAAAATATTGGTCATCCCAGTAAAAAAAAAATGTGCCAGGCGGCAAACCTATTCTTGTTCTCCACCTTCCTTCTCCCCTTTCTCAAGGCTCCCACGATATGTTTGGCTCCATTGGAGCTTGTGTGTGGCATAGCAGATCAGGTGAGCAGAGGAGGTGGAAATGTGTTCACCGTCCGGTCACTGTGGTGAGGTGATCAGCATGACCTGACTGACCTATGAGCTCTAAAGGACTCAACACTGACACCAGAGAAGGACCAAGGCGAGGAGGAAGAAAGACATAGAGTCAGTTGCTCAGGTTGCCACATTTTCAAAAGAAAAATACCGGCCATTTCTTCATGTTTAAGAGTCTGCAAAGGCCTGAGTGTGATACTTAAACAGAACGCCATATAAAATCATATGTATTCATTTGAAACATGACTTTTCTCATTTTGTTTATTTAGCAGTCAGGGATCGTTAAGCCAGTTGTAGAGCATTTTTAAAGTGTTTTCCTCTATTTCCTGTTTGAAGTATGCAGTGATAAAGGGGAAAAATACCGGCTTTAGGTAATTTTTCGCATTTTTCTATGAGGCGGGCTATAAAATAAAGGTCATGCCTGTAAAAAAGGATGTATGACATTATAACGCAAACTATTACAACGCATACTTTTACAACGTGGTTTTTACAACGCAACTTCCATTACAACGCATGCTATTACAATGCAAGCCATTTCAACGCATGTACCATTACAACGTAAATTACTATTTTAACACTACTGGGTGCTTACCTCAGTGAAGGTGCTGGTCAGTGAGGCATATGCGTTGTAATGGCATGCATTGTAATAGCATGCGTTGTAATGGAACTCGCGTTGTATTGGCCACGTTGTAAAGGCATTGCGTTGTAATGCCTGCGTTGTAATGGATGTTTCCCATTAAGGAAGAGCCAGGTGGCAACCCTACCAGTTACAGTGAAGGTTGAAGAAAGTAAATCTTCCTTATTCTCTGTCACAACCCAGCGACACGTCCCTTCTATACCCTCAGACACTCCACTATAGTTCCTCTCATACATAGCGCTTAGAAAGTCCAAGTGAGAGAAGAGGGGAAGAGGATCGTGAAGGGTGCCAAACTCGGTTTTGCTGAGGGCGCTATCTGAGAAAAGTTCAGCTCTGGCTCCAGACATCACTTTTTAGGTCGAGCCTAAAGTCAGCGCGCTTGCGCTGCCTTGCGAGACTTGCCCCGTCCACTCTCCACCCATATTTTTCATTGGCTTTTGTCTTTGTCCTTCGTAAATGCTGGCTTCTGATTCCGTAATTGGCTTGTTAGTCCCTCCTTATTACTGCCTTGTCTTCATTTGTAACCTCCCATGGCTACTGGTCCCGTTACTTGGGTTGTTACACTGTACGTGTTATTTAGTCTGTAAACACTATTTTCTTTATTGAGTTTCTCTTACTGCATGCAAGAGGAGCTTTGCTTACATTCAGCGACCCCCCTTGTTTTAACCTCCTGCTACATTAGTTCCACCCCCTCCATGGCCTCATTCCCGCCCTGCCCGTCACTTCACTTTTCCACCCCTAACTTCCATCCCTCGTTGCTCTGAGGAAAAGCGAAAGTAAGTTCCCAGCGCATCGGTTGAACAAAACGCTGCATCCCATGTTACCGTGGTCCGGGTGGCGGCTGACCCAAAGCCAGCATGCAAGAATGTGAAAAACCACACTCGCGTGTACCAGACATAGTGAAATAAGTGAATTTACTGCAGTGCTTGCATGACACGGTTCAAGCAGCGAGCAGAACTTTCACGTTCGGTTGTTTCTTTTGGAAACATAAATGCGTTAAATGCCTGCTGCTTTACCCTAAAGTGCGTCCCTGTCTCAGGCAAGCAGACATCGAGGAAGGCACTACCTGTCTTCGTGGTAAGGTTTTATAGCACCAGCTGCCGGACTGCGAGGCTCACAAATACAAGGTTCCACTTTCACTTCTGCTTGCCGCCTCCGATTGCTCAAGCACCTGAAAAAAAGCTTCACACAGTTACGGCTCCTAATGCAATTGAAACAGAGCATTTAGAGCAGAACTGCACAGAACATTAAAACGTGTACTTTCTGCTGCAAATTGAATCACTTTGAGGAATGTAATTGAGTCTCGAGTACCCGTGCTAGACATCAGTTTGTGCCAGCAAAAGCCTACGCAACAGAAGAGTGTAAACAAAATGTAACAAAATTGTGCATTGAATAATGGTGTACACAAAAAGTGTGTAATACCAATACAATCGTACACAAATGTGTGGTGAGTCAAGGGAGGATATACCACTTTCTCCAAGCGGGGGCTGTGCTCACCTCTTAGTCAATAGCTATTCTGGTGTGCAGCTGTTTGTGCACGCGATTTATCAAGCTATTTTGCATATATATACTTATTTGACATAAACTAGCTTTTACAGAAACAGTATCTGCACATTTAAACACAGCGCGGGGTATGATGTCACACCCGCCTCCACTTTACACTGTCAGCATAGGAGGCCTCACCTGGGATAATAGGGGCAAAGAAGCACGTGAACTGCAGATATCTGGAATTTCTGTCTAGTAACTTGTCAAAGACCGAGAAAACGCTCAAACATTAGACAAGTGTGCATATCATGATATTACTACACTCACAGTATGCATATCATGATACTACTACACTCACACTATTGATAACAATAACATTCTTTTTTATTATTATCGTCAGCACTATTGTAATGCTTTGCAGGTTATTCACTTTTCAAAGTTTTTCGAAAAAATATGCAGTTGTATAACACCCATAGTCGCAATAAAAAGTTGCTTGCTAAACTGCCTCAGAATGAAGGATTTGGCAGTGGGAATTGCAATGAGCATGTGGTGGCCGACACCACAAATGTAATCAGAGAGCACTGAATGGAATGATTACATCATTGTAGAAACATAAATACTTAGATAAGACGGTGCCATGTCCCATAAAATAGTGGCAAAGAAAAGTATGTAGCACAGTGTCACAAATATTGCATAGTATGCTGAGTTCACAGACATGTTTTTTTTCCAAAATGGCAAATCACCACTTAACTCGGTTATAAAAGTAATCAGTAGATGCATTCATCTACAGCAGTTCATATGATTTGATAAAGAGGTTATTTGAGAAAGTATGGGGCAGATTTACAAGCCACTTGCGACACATTTACGCCGCCGTTGCGTCACTTCTTTGACGCAGCGTTGTCGTAAACAATGCACCACGTTGTGACAAATTTACAATGTGACGCATCTAGGGAGATGCGTCACGTTGTAAAGCCCTGCGTCACATTATACCTGCGTCAGATATAATGTATGCAGGGTGGGCGTTCCCACGCAGGAAAGCCTTGTAAAAGTGACGCAGTGAAAGCTTCAAGAGTTCACTGAATCACTTTTACAACGCCGCTGCATCAAAACCTTACGCCTGCTTGAAGCAGGCGTAAGGAGTGACGCAGCACAGCAAGTATAGGCCGCCCCTGAGCAGTCCTGGAGTTGCTTCGCGCTTGCGACACGACTACAGCACTGCGTTACCTTTACGCCCACAGATGCGTCACGCATCTGTCAATCCTTGCGCCACGGTGCACCACATTGTAAATGCAACGCATCCATGATGGCGCAAGGGTTTTTTTACGTGACGCAGATTAACTGACGCATCTCTGCTGATATGCAGAGATGCGTCTGTTCTTGTAAATCTGCCCCTATGTGTATAATTTCTTTAAAAAGTTGATTTCCCATCGAAGATTTGCAAATGTCTTCAGCTTCGGCAAATGCGGTATTGCTACAGTGTTCTTATCGATTTGAATGCACATATGCAGATCTGACTGGATTTTGAGGCATATAAATGAAATCAGGTCGCAGAGGAAGCGGTATGAGAATGCACATCTAATATTGGTTAATCCAGTTCTACAATGATGTCAGGCATTATGTGCTAGTGTGCGTTCCTATGTCATCTCAGTTATGCCTCTTACATCACATGGATCATAAGTCCTTATCGAAATAAAATTACCATGGAAAGGCATCATTGGTGTGGTTTCCCCTGTCTTTTTGCCTCTACCCCCTGTATTTTTCATTGTATGCTGGGCTTCGTTTTTACTGGTTTGTGTACTCTGGGCACTTTACCACTGCTGATCAGTGCTAAAGTGCAAGTGCTCCCTGTGTAAATTATGATTATGATTGGTTATCCATGGTTGGCATATTTGATTTACTGGTAAGTCCCTAGGAATGTGCACTTGGTGTGCCCAGTGTAAATTAAATGCTACTAGTTGGCCTTCAACCCTGTAAACCTGTCACAGGGCTGCCAATGCAGTGTCTGTGAGTGCAGTTTTCAACTGCCATGTAGACCTGGCAAGTGTACCCTCTTGCCAGGCCCAAACCTTAGCTTTTACTACATGTAAGGCCCCCCTAAGGTAGGCCCAGGGTACCCCTATGGGCAGGGTGCAGTGTATATGGAAGGTAGGACATGTACTGGTGTGTTTTGCATGTCCTGTGAAATACTGCCAATTTTGTTTTTTACTATTGCAAGGCCTAGCTCTCATTGGAGCTGCCTTGTAACATTTTACAAGTGTAACTTTCAAGCGGGGAGAGCTAGATATTTGGAGTTTGGCCTCTGAGCTCACGATTTAAAAACACATCTTTTAGGAAAGGTGGTTTTTGAAATGTGTGTTTGAAAATGCCACTTTTAGAAAGTAGGCATTTTCTTGGTTTACCATCCTGTGCCTGCCTGTGGAATCAATGTCTGGTTTAGACTGACAGCTGGGATGTTTTTGCATTCATTCTAGACAGTCACACAAAGGGAGCTGACGTGTGCCCTACATATCCCGATGGCCCATCACCAGGCTGATGGGCCTTCCTTAGTTAGAGTGGTGGGAAAAGTTGTCACTGACCCCTGAATAGGGCTGTGCCTTGCCTCTCACAATGCTGTCTCCGCCCCCCCTATAATGTGTCTGGAGCCAAGGCAGGGCAAGGCAGGATCTTGTGAACAACAAAGACTTTTCTTTGAAGTATGCCTACTTCAAAGGCCAAAAGGGGTGTAAGTAGTGGACCTGTAACCCGACATTTGTATAACACTTCTGGACTGAGGACTCTGCCAAGAAGAAGAGCTGAAGAGCTGTCAGAAGGAGTACTGCCTCTTTGCTGTGTGTTGCTTTGCTGGGTTGGCCTGCAGTTGCTGCTTCTGTCAGTGGGCAGTGAAAGAACTGGACTTTGCTTTTGAATCCTGCTTTTTCAAGGTTCCCCAAGGGCTTTTGTGTGCTTGCCTCCTGTTGGAAGTCTCAGGGCCATCAAAGACTTCACCTGCAGCATCTCTGAACTCCAATGCTGGGAGTTCTGACCTGTCAAGTGATGGCAATTCCAGTTCTGGGCTCTTGGAGGTTGTTCCTGATGTAAAAGACAGCAAAATCGATGCATCGCCCTTCCAGCGCCTTTTTTTTGGATGAAGCACCACTGTGCGGGAGAAATCTCCCACACACCGCCACTGTGCGGCCGAAGAAATAAGCGTAGTGACTGTTCGCAACCCGAAGAACCGCCACAGCCCGAATCCAGAGCACTGTGTCTCTGACATCCGAGACCACAGCACTGACTCTGACGCAGGCCCTGCTGTGCGGCTGTAAGAATCATTACAGACCTGTGTTTGGGGGGTGAACTTGATCAGTAAAGAGTCTGATCCTGATCTTGTGCAATCCCTCCCCACTGGGTACCTCATTCAGCGGAAAGACCGCGAAAAAGGGAAAGGAGGAGGTATTGCTATAGTATATAAAGAGCGGTTTAAATGCCGCATTGTATCTGGCCCCCTACCTGATTGTGAAATTCTTTCTTTTGCAATCACGTTTTAATCTACTCATTACTTTTCGGATATCCTAATTTACCGTCACCCTGGAGCACATGGACAACTTTTCAAACTCCTACCTGAAATTGTCACCAATTTGGCCAGTTCTCCATCCAATTTTATGTTGTTAGGAGATTTAATTTTACATTTAGATGACCCCTCTAACTCAGTCGCCTCTGATCTAGTTCAAAACTTGTTAGCGATTCAGATCAAGCAAAAATTTATTGGCTCTACCCACGCTAAAGGTCACTTACTTGACCCAATCTTCACTAATAATAACAAATTATCAGTGAGGGATCCCATTCCCTTGCCTTGGTCAGACCACTTCCTGATCCCTTTGTTCTGGGATACTTCGAGACTACCTTCCCCTATTGGCATGGTTAGGAGTCGAGATCGTATTTGGTCTAAACTCCTGTTAAAACAGTGGGTATTAGTTCTCGAAGACACCAGGCCTACTTTAGATTCTAACCCCATATCTGCTAACGAAAAATTTAACCTTTGGATCGAGCCTTCAGTGGACTTAGTTCTCCCAAATGTATCCACAAAAAAGTTAGAGATAATACTTCTCTGTGGTACTCTCCCAAGCTTTGTGAGCTTAAACAAGTCTGCAAAAGACTGGAAAGGAAATGGAAAAGGGATTACGATGTACTAAGCAAACAGAACTACAGGGAGGCTATTAAACTTTACCAATCTCAAGTTAAATCCGCACAAGCTACCTACTATGAGGAAAAAATCAACCTAGCTGCCAATTCCCCGCGGGAAATCTTCCGTATTGCAAAGAATCTTCTTAAACCATCCTCCCCAGAAGCCTCCTGTGATGGTACCCCTGCCCGCTGTAACGGACTGGCAGAGTTCTTTTACAAACAAATTCAGGATATATACTCCACCTTTCCTCACTCCTCCTGCCCCATTGACCCTACGCTCATGGATACTGCCCCCCCCGTCATCGAGCATTTCTTGGATGAAATTCCCGTGATGGATATCTAGTGTTCTCTAGTAACCACTTCTGCCCTAGTAAAATCCGGCTCTCTCAGAGACCCAGCATCTCCTCATTTTCTCAGCCAAGCTGCGGGAACCGCTCTCCCAGTGATACTCAAATTGATTAATTCTTCCATCACTACTGGCACAGTCCCACCACCTTGGAAATGTGCTATGGTGAAATCACTGTTTAAGAAGACTACTCTTAACCCCCGATATCTTAGGAAACTACTGCCCTATTTCCCTCCTTCCGGGTATTAGCAAGATCCTTGAAAAACATGTTAATACAGTTTTGTCCACGTTTTTAGAGTCCCACAGCTTATTGCACTCCTCTCAAACTGGATTTCGGCCCCAACAGGGGACAGAAACTGCGCTTCTAGCAGTGGTCGAAGAGTCCAAGAAAATCCTTGACCAGGGAGGTACAGCGGCTTTCATCCTCCGTGACCTCAGCTCGCATTCGACACTGTTAACTATGACATCTTGATTAATAGACTACGGAATATGGGAGTGTCTGGTGGTGTTATCACCTGGTTGCAGTCCTTCCTGGCAAACAGGTCCTTTCAGTTTTTTGAAGGAGATAATATCTCCAAGTGCATGTCACTTAGCTGCGGTGTTCCTCAGGGTTCGTCCCTGAGTCCGACATTATTTAATGTATACATGAGTCCTTTGGCTAATATTGTTCTGCCATACTCTATTAAGATAGTCACATACGCTGATGACACTCAACTAGTTGTGGCTCTAAATCATCCTGAGAATTCTTCATCCAGCTTGGGACCTTGCTTGGAGAAGGTTGCTAAGTGGATGGAGCTCTCCTGTCTCAAACTGAACGGAGAAAAGTCGGGGCTAATGCTTCTGGGTAACTCCTCCATTTTTGACCTGGGATTATTTGCCCCTAAAAATCAGATTAAAAGCTTGGGCATGTGGCTGGACCGATCCCTTAATTTTGAGCATCAGGCGACGAAACAAGCTGCCACCTGCTGCGGCAGTCTCAGAATGCTCCGTAAAGTTCTTCCTCTCCTTCCCTTCTTGGCAAGTAGACTTATGGTCCAGGCATTGATCCTCTCCTGCCTGGACTATGGTAATGCCCTCTACTTGGGAGCCCCTCGGGCAACCACTACTAAGCTGCAGATTGTTCAAAACTGTGCAGCACGGATGATTCTTAAGATCCCTAACAGCCAATCCGCTAAGCCTGCACTGGCTGCCTGTCACGGAGAGAATTCAATTTAAGTCCCTATGCATCGCCCACAAGTCCTTCTGGGGGAAAGGACTGCCTATTAACCAAACTATAATCTTTCCCTATCGCCCAAATAGATGTCTTCGCTCAACCAACCTTTGCCTAGCCTTAGTTCCTAGAGTTAAAAAGGTAAGAAGTGGCGGGCGCTCGTTTTCTTACAATGTCGCCAAGTTGTGGAACGCCCTTCCCCTACATTTACGCCTAGAATCCAATCTTCTGGCCTTTTGTAAGCTTCTTAAAACCTGGTTTTTCCAAAACCCCGTCCATTAATTTGCCATGAACAATCTGTTGCCGCTCTTAGCGCTGGGATGCCTTAGGGTAGCTATGCGCTCTATAAATGCTTCTCTAATCTAAGAATCGATGCATCAGCGGTCCGTGGCTGGAGGTATCGACACAGCGCCTGTTTGCCGCCGCCCCCTCAACCTCCATCGCGTCCGGATTTCCACGCATCGCACCTGTGCACCAAGTTTTCCACCGCTTCACCCTCAGGCCAGAATTGTCTTTAGATTTCGATTGCATCGATTCCCCTTACAGTCTGGAACCTACTCAACACGTCTCCTGCGTGCAGCAGAACTAACGCATTGCTTCCCCAGGGACTCAGGAACTGACACATCACTGTGTTTGCCTACGCTTCTCTCCTCTGTGGCTGTTTTTCCTTGTGGATTTTGACGCATCAAAGGTACTTTGTGTAAAATCACAGCATCCATAGAGTTCTATGGACAGAATTGCTGAAACCTTTAAAAAGTGATGTTTTAAGTTCTGTTCTTGTTTAGTTTAGATAAAGATTGTTTATTTTTCTAAACTGGTGTGGTGTGGTGTCCATTTGTAGTGTTTTCACTGTGTTACTGTGTATATTTTGTACAAATACTTTACATATTGCCTCTAAGATAAGCCTTACTGCTCGTTCCAAGCTACCAAGGGGGTGAGCAGGGGTTATCTTGGGTGTGTAAG
Organism: Calotriton arnoldi; assembly: GCA_963921515.1. NCBI lineage: Eukaryota > Metazoa > Chordata > Amphibia > Caudata > Salamandridae > Calotriton > Calotriton arnoldi. The sequence continues at coordinate 582,178 of CAWUFW010010398.1, forward strand.
TCCCTTACCCTAACTAGAAGAAAGGGTCCCTACTTGGACAGGGTGCAAGCCACTGCCAACTAGAGACCCCAATTTCTAACAATGACATATCTGAAGTGCCAAACTAACTCAAATGAGCATTCACATCCACTTCCATGACCTATATGCACCTTGCAACATGTATGCCACTCTAGGTGCTGCTAGAAGACTGCTTGTCGATGCATGCACCTAACATTATTAGTAATGCATACATGTCTTCATACATGACCAGTCTAGTATAACTTTGCTTGGAAATTGGATGACTCTATCTATCTCCGTGACATTGGTCAGCACTAAGCATTCAGGGAAAGGACCTACATCTGCAACAGAAGGGGATGAAATAGCCACGGCATTGGATGATTAAGAAGCCCATACTGCAATTAACCCTTTGGATGGACAAGAGATGCTGTGCCTGTGTTTGTAGATGTTGAGGTGACTAGATGTACATTTTTTAAGAGAATGCATCTTTCATGAAGACAATGGTGCTTGAGTGATGCAGATTCAGGTAATCTCATGCCACAAAATAGTGGTCAACTTGGTAGTAACAAAGGGACCAGTGACTCAGTACAGGAAAGAACTGTCCCAACGGGCTATTAGGAGAGACCAGGACAACACTGGAAACAGGGACAGATCATGGCTCACATAAGGGCACACAAAGAGAGGGCATGGTTAGCTAGAAGTTTTTGTGGCTGAGGCAGAGAAATTGCTTAGTGCAACTAGATATCAGTGGATGCAATGAGAGAGAAGTGGGCAGTGTTCCCTCAAAAATCAATTTAGATGATGCAACAGGAAGTAAGAGATTATGTGCACATGAAAGACATTGAGTTGGAAATGCTAGGGGAGGGTCTGGTGGTGTAGAAGGAAGTTGAGGTGGCATGGGTCAGAAGCATGTCAATGGCACCCTACATGAGGAATATGTCCCTGTGACAATATCTTATTGCCAGCAAGCACATCATCTGAACGTCGACAAGGAGAGAACTTTGTCATTCTGTAGCAGAGTCCAATCTGTTCAGCATGCTGCTGTGTTTACCAGGACAGTGATTATATTGAACTCCATTGCCTGTTTGAGTGATCAATCTGTACACACAGCTCTAACTGCCGAACTTTCTTTGACTAAAGCCTCAAGACCTCCAGCAACTCCAGCCTCACAATGCTTGTCCCCCTTATCACTGATGCAATTGCTGTGTCAAGCCCACAGTCCTTTCAATATAATCCCAGCAATAACTCTATTGCTATGTATGTTCAAGAGGGTGAAGGATGTTCCAGTGAAATACCTGTAGACCCCAGATCCCTTTTAGAAGTCTTCAGCATGTCCATGGCAATCTATATGTTGAAAGTAGTTAGCGGTTTCTGATCGGTTTGAGTATAACCAGTCTTTATGTACGTTTTTCAGGTGCTTGTTGGCTCCTTACCTTTGTGTGATGAGATTAGTAGAGTATGTGCTTCAGAGGTACATCTCCTGGGCTTTTACCACCTTTCAGTGACAGGATGGTGTGTTGTCACCCAATGATGAAGCATGCCATCTATGGAAAACCCTGGTGGGTGTGGGTTATTTAAAGAACTTTTTCTGCCTTCTAGAACACCTGAAGGGGAAGACATTTTTTTTTCTAAGGACAGAGTGTTTTTTCAGTACAACACTTTCGAGGATGAGTCCCTTCTACCTCCTCTACCTCCCCCCTTTGATGTTTCATATACTCTAGGCAGCACGCAACTGTGGGAGTTTTTCAAACACATTGTTATCACACACAGGTGCTCACACATATCTTCTGTCCACTATTCTTTCATTCACTTACCTATTCTACACTGTTCCAGTTGAGGGATGGCCGAAATCACGGGCCTTACTTTCTCGGCTGAGGAAGCGGAGAGAATTTTGGTGACTACATCACCTTTTGAGGGTACAGGGAACACAGAACCTGTTCTGGACAATAAAGACTGGGATGAACTCACCACACTAAAAAGAACCCAGATCAAAACCATGATACATTTAATCATGATGACTGAGTATTTACGCGCTAATGCGGCCTCACAAGGCCTAATAGTAAGGCATGAACCCTTTATTTTTCAGCATTGCAAAACCTTTAAAAAAGACTGGTCTCTCACCTTGTGGCACTGCACAAGAGACTGACTGATTTTAATGATAAAAACAGCCATACGTCTTTCTCAAGAGTGAAAAACAGAGATCCGACTATTGAGGTTCGCCTGAAAACTTACCTATCAACCAGCTCACTCAAAAAGAGTCTTGAAGAACTGAACAGAACACTCAACAAGTTTGAGGCATCACTGAAACAGAGCAAGTTTCAGAAACTCAAAAAAGACAGTAGCAGATTTAGTCATGAGCGAGTGTACCCTTACATCAGGGAAGATTATAATCCCTCAGGAAGGAACCCCGGGTGCAATACAGATAGTGACCAATCAAATACTGGCTCAGATAGTTCAGGTTCCAGGACAGAAACCAAGGGCTCCTTCAGAGGAACAGGAAATAACAGAAGGGGTTTTAGATATGGGCAAGGCGGTATCCGGGGACCATATCAAGGTCTCCCATTATATCTGGCTTGTTTCTATTATGGCGCACCACCACAGCACATTCAACAACTACCCCCTTTCAACACACAGCCTGCTCCCTTTAGGAATTATCCACAAAACCACTTCGGGCCTTTTTTAGGGTCAGGTCAGGGACGACAGAGAGGGAGAACGAGAAAGAGAATACAGATCCAGTGGGCCCCGGAACAGTAACAAATGAGGGTCTCACCAGGAGCATGACAAGCTCGAGGAACAACCAACCAGGCCTAAGCAACCGGCCAGTCTGATCATTAACCTAACACACCTTACATTCACCCCATCACAGACAAAGGTACTTGAGAGGGGCCTGGGTTTCGTCCCCACAGCGAACTTGGATAAATTAAATTAAGCTGTGAAATCAATGAATTTATCAGAAAACTCAAATTAAAATCCTATTTTGCGGACCAACCCAGTGAGAGCAACACACAAGACGATACAGGCCTGAGAGTGAAATCGTCTTTTATCCCACCATCCTAGTTATTCCAGTTGAGATACTAGCCTTTGAAAAAGCTGTTTTGAAAGATATAGGTGAAATCAACTCTGAGTTGTTAAGAATGTTCCGTAACACCACCAAAGCACAGAAGCTAGGCATCAAAGAGCTAGATGAGGACAAGAATCTGGTAATAAAAACCACCGACAAGGGAGGGGTCGTGATCATTCAGACAACAGAGGCATACAGGACGGGATGCCTCAGTTTACTTAGTGACACAGGAACTACAAACCCCTTGACACAGGGCCCCACTGAATCACTCGGAATACACATGGCGAGCATGACCGAGGAGGCACTGGCCCTTGACTGGATACACCAGAAAGAAAGTGAAATCCTGATTAACGAATCTCTGGTTACTCCTTACTTTTACACAATTCCACAGATACACAAGAGTTTGGAGAACCCTCCAGGATGACCAATTGTGTCTGGAATAGACTCCATACTGGAACCCCTATCCAGATTTGCATACGCTTTCCTTAGACCGATCGTACAGGGCACAGACACATATCTGAAAGACACAAAAGAGGTACTGAGCCTGCTACAAAAGATAACTTTCGACCCAGACAAACAACTACTGATAGGGTTTGATATTCAAAGGTTATATAAGTCTCCCACACACTGAAACCCTCAATATCATTGAGGATGTACTTTTCGAAGTAAATTGGGAATATAAGACTCGCGTATTATAGAAATGGAATGCTGCAAATAGGCGCTGACTAAAGATTTCTTCAAATTCGAAGAAACCTTGGGGCATATTAGCAAGGGCGGTATCGCCGCTTTAGCGGCACTTTTTGCCGCTAAAGCGGCAATATTTCTATCGCCCTATTAGCAAGCTGTCGCTAACAGCTGTTACCGACAGCTTTATGGCGAAAGCGACCGTTTTGGTGCCGCTTTGCATGTCAGCGATAATTATCGCTAATGACATGCAAAGTAGGCGTTCCCAACTAAAAGCGACTGGAAACAGTCGCAAACACAGCTTCCCCCTATTAGCAATTCTCGCGATTATCGCTGGAATTTAACACCTGCTAATAACTTGACTTAACCATTCTTGTCAATGGGAGGTGGATTGTAAGGTTAAGTCCTCACCTGCCTATTAGCGAGCTTTTCATTAGTGCAGTGATTTTATCGCTGGATTTCTCGCGCTATTGCTGGGTTTCGCCGCTATCGCTGAAATTTTTATCGCCTTGGAGATAAGCATTGATAATAACGCGTTATCTCCGCGATGAAATCTAGCGATAGCCGGCGATAAAAAAAACAGCGCTAAGCGCGCTTTGCGATAATTATCGCAAATCCTAGGTAATATGCCCCCTTGTATTTACAAATGCATGGGCCCAGCATGGGCAGCACCTTTGCACCAAATAAAGCTGGTCTCTGCTTGCACTACCTTGAGAAACATAAGATCTTATTGCCCCGACAACCCATACAACACGCACATAACAATGGAAGCGTTACATTGATGATGGGCTGGTCATATGGGAAGGAGGAGAAGAAACTGCTTTGGGCTTTTTAAGATGGCTCAACAGACAGAATGAATTCCTGAAATTCACACTCACTTTTTCAAAACCAGAACTTGTATTTCTGGACTTAAACATCATTCCAGAAGAGGGGACCCTAAAAACTACCACCCACTTCAAACCTACAGCCAAATGTTGTTTGCATTCTTTTGACAGTTTCCATCCTAGACACTTGAGGGAAAATGTGCCTTTTGGCCAATTTTTGAGACTTAGACACAACTCCACAGCACTGAGTGTTTTTAAGAGAGAGGCTGAGTGTTTGCCATTTAAGCTGAAAGCAAGGAACTACACACTCAAAATCATATCAAATGCAATGAAACGAGCCAGAAACAACCACAGGGAGTCACTACTAGAAATCCCACCTCCATAAGTGAAAGAAGAAAGACCAATATGTATCACAACCTACAGTAGCAAATCTAACCAAGTGAGCAAGATTATAAACAATGAGCACACTTAATGGCGGGACCCTACAATTTCCAAAACCCATGTTCTCGCACAAAACGGGACGTAGCCTACGTGACATGCTGGTATATGCCCGACCACGCAAAACCAATGAGATGAGAGAAAATCAAGGTTTCATAACCCCAATAAAAGGACATCACCCATGTGGCAGTTGCAGCATCTGTCACCTCACCAAGACAACTAAAATGATTACTTTCAATAACAAAACGACCTAGGAATTATGACATTTCACTAACTGCAACTCCTAACTTGTAGTGTACATGATCACATGCCCTTGTAATTTACATTAGATAGGGATGACTACATAGAAAGTGAAAAACTGAATTTGTGAACTACGCAGCAATGATGTGGTCGTGCAACCACAAAAATGTCAGTACACTGCATGGAACATAAGCATACTGTAAGAGACTTCCAGTGGGTCGTCCTTGAACAAGTGAGCCAGGAATCACTTTTGTTTGAAAAAGAACAACAATGGGTTTTTAAACTTAAGACACACATAGGGGGCCTGAACAAAAACATTCCCTGGGGCCAGTTCACGTGACAACTTTGCAACTTTCTTTTTACATCAAAGAAATATACCTGTCCATCAATATATTCTGTCGGGAACATGACCACCAATTTTTAAAACCATTTCTTTTGAAACCACGGAAAGATCCATCCGTAAATCCTTAATTTGGTATTTACATAGGACATGAGATGCACGGTGCTCCAGGAAGTAGTTCTACTCTGGGCAGCCATTTTCACACAGTCGGCGTCCTAGTCTTTTACAGACACGAGGACCCCGACATCCGACCGGCTCCCTCAGTTTTATTAAGTGGCATCACTGCAGCTGGCATCCTCAGAGCCACGGCTGGGCGAGTTCCCTGAGCGAGGGAGCAGCCTTGACAGAGTGAGTATTAAAGAGCCTTTCTTCCTTTTCTTATCCTTTGCTGATACACTCTAACCATAGGCACTCACAGTGATTTTCTTGCTTCACACAGAGTGTGACTACAAGCATTTCTCTCCACCCGTTTTGGACTCATGAAGCCTTATCAGGGCTAGTAACATGTATGTTTTTTCTGTCATACACGACAAGTAGAAATGTGTGTTTTATGTTTGTATATATCCCTGTGCCTCACAGATTTACGGTATCACTAAAAGTGCTCACTTAACGTACCAGTAAAATATATCACACATTCCACAATGGTGAAGTGTTTTTAGCATAATATATGTAACATGGCCGCCGGGCCATGTTTTCTTAACCCTTTCCCTTCATATACCCATGCAGATTTTCAAGAAACATCGCTGTTTAGGTGCTGTATGTATTGGTGTTTATTCTTTGATTTCATATGAGCATGCAGTGAACTTCGTGCTAACAGGAGTGGTATCAGGGAGTAAACTTTTCCTTGGTCCTGAAGAATAGCCTTGGGGTGGTCCTGAAGAATAGCCAAGGCTATTCATGTCGACCAGTGAAACTCAGGGACATTATCCCATTGAGTTTACGTTTTTCCCCATTTTTTATTCATACCGGATAGAGGTGTAAATGAAGAGTATGTTTCCTACAAGCCAGGTATTTTTAATTTTTTTTTAAAACCCCACTCCTACTTTTTTTATCTGGATTAGTCTAATACTATCAGTGCTCCCACGACCCGTTCCGCAGTGGAACGGGAAGAACCCAAAGATGAAGCATGCCACCAAGGGGAAACCCTGGTGGGTGAGGGTTCTTTATAGACATTTTTCTGCCTTCTAGAACACCTGAAGGGGAAGAAAAGAAGTTTTCTAAGGACAGAGTGACTCTTTGTGTTCTCTCAGTACTCAAGTTGCCACAGATGCCTGACTGCTCTTTGCTTTAGTAGCACTAATGGTTGCACTGGTTGAGGGCGTTTGTCGTCTTTCTGGAATGGGCATTTTTTTATTGACTGCAATGTTGCACATCATGTCCTGTGATTACTTTTCTGTCATGTTTTTGGTTTCAATATTAGCACAGGTTCATGTTAACATCACGGACACTATGCACAAAACTGCATTCATTTCAACAAGAAACTCATGGGCATATTTACAAGCCCCTTGCGCCGCCGGTGTGTCACTTTTTGTGACGCACCGGCGACACAGTGTGGTGTTCCATATTTACAAGGACATGTAAAGCCACCCTGTGTGACTTTTCGTTTCCTTGTAAATACGGCCCCTTTTCACGCAGCACTTGGCATGAAAGAGGCTTTCCATTGGTGTTGCTGTGGGTGTTCCCATGCAACACCCATGGATTCTGCCGCATTCCCAGATTTACAACATTTGGTAAACCTAGGAATGTGTCAGAATCTTACACCTCCCCAGGGGAGGCATAAGGAGGTGCAACAAGGAGAAATACTTTTATTTCTCCTAATTTTTTCCTCTTTCTATGCGTGCTGCATTCAGCAGCACACACAGAAAGAGGAAAGCACTTCTTGTGATACTTTTTGTGCAGGAAGGTGTGCCTTCCTGCACAAAAACAATCATCCCCACAACGCAGGCACCCTTGCCCCATAGTGCAAGGTTGCCTGCATAGGCGCATGGCATCCAATTGTGCGTCAGCGCAGGGGAGAGCTCAGGCATATGTCATATTGTTGTAAATATGATGTATCCCTTTGCTTCGGAAGTAATGCAGAGTGGTGAAGCCAAATGGCTTGCAGCACCGCGCTGTGTTACTTCCTTGTAAATATGGCCCTCAGACTTTAGAAGAATCCCAGGCATGTGAAATCTTTTTTTATGGCCCATGAATAGTAGCCTAAAGTAACTGCGGGTAAATTAGAGACTTTATCTTATGTATGTATGAGGTATTGTTTGGTGCAAACCAAGTTGTAAAGAGCTGTACACTGCCAAAGGCAAAGATAAAGTCAACAAGTGATTTGAGAAATAACTGATTGCCGACAGTTATTGTATCAAGATGTAGTGTTCTTTAAAGAGGTGCCCTTCAACTCTTACCTGAAATACGGCAGTCGTGCTGGACACAGGGATGTTGTTCCAGATCCTGGGTGCGTAGATTAAAAAGGCCTTTTGCCTTGTTTTTTCTGTTTTACACTTGTCTCAAGTCTCATGGTGTCCTGGCTGCAGCTGTGTTAAGAGCTACTAGAGATGGTAAGATTGTTAGCCAGATAGGCATGGATGCAGGCTATGATGGTTTTGTAAATGATGCAGCTCATTTTGAAGATGTGATCTGGTCAGGGGAGCCAGTGGATGAGATGTGCTGCAGCATGTAAGATGCGCTTAAGGAGGGCCAGGGTGGGGTCTGGGAGTACATGGAGAAAGGTGTTCCCACCATCCAGATGCAAGAGTATGAGGGCTTACACAGCAGTTTGGAAGCCACTTTTTTCAGTAGAAAGAGCTGGTTCAAGCCCATCTTTGTTTTCTTGACAAAGTGTTCCTTGATGCTGAGGTTGCTGTCCACGTGGAATCCAAGGGCCTGATTCACAAAGGTAAGCTTACACTTTTGTGTAAGGTTTCGATTGTTTGCTATTCACAAAGGGATTTTTGAGTAGTATCTTTACGAGTGCAGAGACTCCACACATATCTTTTTATGTGTGGAGACTCTGCACTCATAAAGATACTACTCATAAATCCTTTGTGAATAGCAAACAATTGTAAACTTAGAAAAAGTGTATGTTTACCTTTGTGATTCAGGCCCTCATGTCTTTGAATTGGGTGAAATCTGGAGTGCAAAGCTGTTTGGATTCATATCAGTTTATTTGCCCTAGAATGCCATGGGAGACTTACATTGATGCAGGCAATTTTGGATTCATGCAGTATTAATGTCGAATGTTTCAGAGTGTTCCTTGATACATAATGTCAGAGATTAGAACCATAGAATCATCACCTGGAATTATCAAAGACATGCAGGCAATAGAGAAGGTTTCTAAGACAGTACTTGAGATTAAGGATTTATGCTTTGATATTTTGACACTGTCTTTGGAGTTATCTTTCCAAGGAATATGAAATCTAACTTTATGCTTATTATTCCACAAGAGGAACAAACATCACCCTCATCATTCACTTTTGAGCCATGTATGGTGTTATGGTATTCATATGGGTGGAAAGGTGATTGCTCATCATAAGGAGAAATTGAATAGTATTAATGTGAATTTACTATGTTGAAGATTATGAACTGTTGCACTGTTACATTGAGAACCATTCAGACCACAGACTGTATTTATAAAATTCTGAATTTAGTTATCTATAGTGAAACATGTATTAAAGTCCAGAGTATTTCTTGCATGCAATATACAGGTTCTATTTTTATTCACGTTCTAAAAAGCCACATAGTTTCATCCAACTATAGAAAATCAGAAATACAGAGATTGTCACAAGGTATATCATATGTCATATTGAGAATAGTAAACAGCAATCCAAATGATGAAATCCTAAAGAATTAATTCTTGCCTTTAAATATCAACACTTCTGCGATGCAGATTAAAGCCAGCTGTAAGAACCATCAGAGTGAAGGCGTCCAGTGTCTCAAGCTAAAATGAAACAGTTTGCAACTTGTGATATCAATCCAGTGATTATGGAATTAAATCCCCAATTAAGTTTTAATATGTAGGTTTGACTGAATTAATTGCAAAAAAGCAGGTAGAATGAACATTGTTTGAGATTCAGATTAAAATTTAATAAAAATTAAAATGTTACAATGGTTATTCCAGGTGCTAACTTGACGAAACATCTATTGCAACGAGAAAGTGTTGAATAGAACAATTCTAAATTTTGTATCCAAAAGTCTTAAATGAATAGTAACATTTTGCTTTTTTTGTGTGATAAGGATGAAGTGAGAAATGTGTTTCGAAAACATGGAATTACTTGACATAGGAAAAAGACTTGAAGTATTGTATAAGGCAAGGTGGAAATGACGTCATATAAAATGTGTTGTTTAGAAAGTGGCTGCCATTACTAGTGGAGGCCAATTCATAACAGTAGGCTGATGGAAGGAATATCAAACTGTTAAAAGAATCATCCTGCTATTTTCAAGGATAAAGATATATAACATTAAAGACTGTTTGGTGGAGTAATGTTTGCCTAATTTAATTTGATTAACTTTGTGCTCATGAGATTTTGTAGCTTCGGTGTGTCTAGAATTTGTTGAATGAACAAATGAATACATGAGAGTGGAAAAATCTTTCTGCTAATGAAGAGGCTTTCAAACTTGAAATGTAGGCTGGTTATTTAAAAATACATTCTTTTTAATGAAATAGTTAAGGGTAAAACTTGATACTTTAATAAATGGATCTCACATTGACACTAATTCTTTGAAATACATTTTGTGATGGAAAATAGTGATTAGATCTTTAAACAGTGTGTAGAGTTATTTCAGCAAAGGTGTTAGACCTGCCAGCCTTAGGGTGGTCTTACCTGAAAATGTTTGCCTTCTCCTCTCCCGTCTAGCTGAATTTGTTTTTGTTGGCCTTAGGACTCTGTGTACTTTACCACTGCTAACCAGGGCTAAAGTGCTTGTGCTCACTCACTAAAACATGGTAAAATTGGCTTACACCTGACTGGCATATTTAATTTACTTATAAGTACCTTGAAAGATGCTATACCATATACTCTGGGCTGGTAAATTAAATGCTGCTAGTAGGCCTGCAGCACATATTGTGCCACCCACTTAAGTAGCCCCTTAAAACATGTCTCAGGCCTGCAAATGCAGCCTGTGTGCAGTTTTAAACTGCCAATTTGACCTGGCAAAATAAACCCCTTGCCAGGCCTATAACTACATTTTTAATACATATACGTCACCCTAATGTAGGACCTAAACAGCCCATATGACAGGATGCATTGTATTTAAAACAGCGGGCATGTACTTTTAAAGTTTGCATGTTCTGGTAGTGAAAAACTCATAAATTCGTTTTTCACTACTGTGAAGTCTACCTCTCCCCCAGGATAACATTGGGTTAACATAAGTGATAACTTTTGTTTGTGAACTGGTAGAAATGTCCTGTTTGATATTCTAAGGAATTGTAATTTAAAATCCTCGTTAATGGTAAAGTCAGATTTCAAGTCACTAGTCTGAAAATGCCACTTTTAGAAAGTTGAAATCTTCTTGTCCTAACCATTTGGTGCTGCAGCCTGTTTCCTGGGTCACATGACTATGTGTAGTTGGTAGTTGGCCTTTGTGTATTCCTCCCAGACAGTGACACAATAGAGGGGCTGGGTGGTGGCAGGATGGGGCCAGGGAAGGGAAAAAGGAAAACTCTAGAAGTTTCTTCCACTTCAAAACTGGCAGCAGGTTTAAAAATGAGACCCTCAGACCCACTCTTCAGTTCACTTCTGGACCTGCCGAAGAATCTCATAGAACTGCCCTGCTGCCTTACTTACAAAATTTTCGGCTAAAAAGTGCCCTGAAAACTGAGAGAAGATCAGGACCTACCTTCTCTCCGATCCGCCCAAGGTGCATTGCCGGTCGACCTGACTTCACCGTAGTTCCTGCTATGTCCTTCTCCACAGCAGCAAATACTGTCCAGTGGCTCCTCGCAGAAAGCAAATCTGGCCTCGTGGATCCCTCGTTGGTTACAGTCTGCAGCTTTGTTCCACTGGAGATTATCAACTTTCATAAAAGAGACTAAGTCTGACTGTAGAAATCTTCATTGCAACTTCCTCCAGAGACTCCCTGCAATGACACCTCCTCCTCGGACTCCACTGACTTCCTTGCCCCATTGAACTTTGCCTTCTCAGACATTTTTTCTTCAAAATTCTTATATGTCTGAAGGTAAATGGAGACTGAGCCCAATCCACTTGGTGTATCCGAACCGCGCTCCATCGTGGTCAGCCATAACTTTCAACTTTGCCCCGGTATCGCGCAACAAGATATCCATGTTTGGCCCTTTAATCTTTTAGGTGCTATTTTCCACTTTAAACTTTAAAAAAATTCATAACTCCAGTTCTACGGGTCGTTTTGGTGTCAAATAATTTATTAAAATGTACTCTATTTTTCTAAATGGGTGTAGGATTTTTCTTTTGTTGTGTTTTCACATTATTGCTGTTTCATTTTTGCATAAGCACTTTACACATTGCCTCGAAGTTAAGCCTGATTGCTTTGGTGCCAAGTTACCACAGGGTTAAGCAGATGTTAATCTAGTGACTTTTTGTGGTTCACCCTGACAAAGATTGTGGGTGTTGCTTGAGTAGGGTTTGACCACCCCTCAACCAACAACCCAATTTCCCTCAAAAGATCTTTTTAAATTTTCCTTTCCTTGCCACACATAATTTATTTAACATTATTGTATAATTTGGTCCTACATAATTTCAGCAGCCTTTATTGTATTTTTTTAGGCATTACGTAGGAGACAGGCAAATATTCACCCTTTACAAGAAACATATATTGCCTTTACCATGAGAAAATGAGAAAAAGCAACATAATTTTGAATTATGCTCAACCCCTCTTGCAGGGCAAAATGTATCCACTCTCATCACATCTCCTATTATAATGTGTCTGCACTAAATACAGGGCATATGTTCGCTTCTTGGAGTTTCAGCCTATAAATTAGGATACATTCTTGGTGACATGTTTATTCATTTCCAGATTATTCCACAACGATCATCCTACCACAACTCACTGTCAGGGCGAAGCGGCACATTTCAAGGAACTCTGCAAGGTAAGATTGGGTTCTGTACTAGTAATCTGAGTTCACTTGCCCCTTGTTCACCTTCCATTTCCCCCCTTACCTAAATAACTTCATGTTAGTTACATTTATTGGCAGGTCCTAGACCCTTTCACTAGCTACTAAACAGGGCATGGAGAGGATCTCTTCCGGAAGCTCAAAGCTATATAGTTATTTACAAATCAATGTAATGCATACATTGTTGACTTTGGAGAATATATTTGATGCATTCGTCCCCTATAAACTAAATTAGTACTGATTTTGCAGAAAAATGCAACCATGTAGCTGTAAATATGCAAATGTGGTAGAATGTAAAATGTACTCTACATGCATATGTTTATTTTTAATTCTAATTCGTAAAATGCAAGGCCTTTGTGGCAGTGACCTTGAGGGTTCTTTATCAAATTGACCTTTGCTGAGATTTTACTAAACACATTTTTCTAAGAGAGGCTTGTGATATATCCAATAGTACTAATGCATTCAATTTTTCACCGTAAATAATGTGTTTAAATGCATATTTCATTAATAGGATTAAATTATGAGTTGATTTCCATAATGAATTGGAAAGGAGATTAGATTCAACGTTCTTTTATAAGTTGTTGTATTGATTCGAATTGTTAGCTGTTGCATTGATTTGAATAAAGGGTCAGTTTTTTACAAAATTACGGGGCATATTAGCAAGGGCTTTTATCTCCGCTTTTTTGGCTTTAAGAGCCAACAAAGCGGAGATAATATTACCGCCCTATTACCAAGGCGGGTGCTAACATGCATTAACGCATGTTAGCACCCATTTTCCCCACGCCTCGCTCTGCATCTCTAATGAGATGCAAAGTGGGCATTCCTTCCCAGGATAACAGGAGAAATGTCGCTAACCGACATTTCTCCTATTATCAAGCTGTAGGCGAACATGCAGAGCGATTAGAAAAGTAGCGCTAACCGGGGTTAGCGCTACTTTTCTAACGCCTGCTCTCAGTATGACTTAGCCATGATATCCAATGGAAGGTGGATATCATGGCTGAGTCTGTCCTGCCCTATCGGCAAGCTATCGCCAAAAGTTGTGTGATTATCGCTGGATTTCCAGCGATAATCGCACATTTGGCAGTTAGCGCTTGCAATTTTATCACTGTTGAGATGAGCGTTGCTGATAGCACGCTATCTCAGTGATAAAATTCAGCGTTAGTCCAGCGATAATTATCCTCGCGCTAAGTGCGCTGAGCGATAATTATCGCCGGACCTTAGTAATATGCCCCTACATTTTTATTGTGCATAACTGGCGAGAACTCGATGCAGTGATGTTCTCTTTTATTTCTTTGTAATTGCCAGAAGAAAGGGCAACCTCACCCATTAGCCCTGGGGCCACCCTCCACTTAGCATATACATGAAAACTTCCACAAGTCTCATTAATAGCGTCAAACTTCAGAAGCGAAAGCCACAAAGAGCAGAACAAACCTCCTGGGCAATATAGGCACTTGGTTCTTGATTTAAGATCGACAGCTTTACAAGAGTTAGGAAGCAAGACACTAAATCTACCCAGAGACAGGATAGAAAACGCCTTGAATAATATTCGAGGTTGCGGAATCAAACAGGTAAAAACAGCTGAAGAAAAAAGGAGCAATAATCGGGGACAAAATGTTTCTACGTTAGTTGATGAACACAATGAGAAAACAAAAGTGTTACAACACACCCTTCTTCTATCCAAGCTCCCTTACATGAGTAAAACAGAAAATACCTTTACTGGAAATTATTGGACACCATCTAGCACAGGGAAGATCTAGCAACAAAAAATAGGTTAGGAATGAATTTACCCCTAATAACACCTATCGCCATAGGAAGATGGTGTTGTCCTGGTATGGCAAATGCAAGAATAGAGACTCTGGGGCAGATTTACAATGAAAGTGACTCAGTGCATGCTGAAAGCCATTTGGTTGCGCCACACTGAGTCACTTTCAAAGCACAGGGATGCAACATATTTACAACAATATGTCGCATCTCTGTGCTTCCCCCTGCGCTGGCGCACAAACTGCTGCCATGCGCCGGCTCAGGCACCCTTGCACCATGGTGCAAGGATGCCTGCGTCGTGGGGAGATTCTTTTTGTTCAGGAAGGGTTCCCTTCCTGCACAAAAACAATCCGAAATTCCGTTTTTCAACTTCTATGTGCGCTGCATTAGCACACATAGAAGTTGAAAAACGGCATTGCTTCAATAATTGTTTATGTGCAGGAAGGGAACCCTTCCTGAACAAAAACAATCATTAGAGGTGATTTCCTCTTTCTATGTGTGCTGCAGAATGCAGCACGGATAGCAAAAAGAAAAAAAAACGAGGAGAAATTAATACATTTCTCCTTGTTGCGCCTCCATACGCCTCCCCTGGGGAGGCGTAGCATTCACACGCATTTCCAGATTTACGATCCCTCGTAAATCTGGAAATGTGTCTGGTTCCATGGGTGTTGCGTGGGAACACCCACAGCAACACCCATGGGACTCCCCTTTCACGCAAAGTGCTGTGTGTAAAGGGGCCATATTTACAAGGACAGGAAAAGTCACGCAGGGTGGCTTTTCCTGTCCTTATAAATATGGAGCAGTAAAATGCGCCACCGGTACGTCACAAAAAGTGGCGCACCGGTGGCGCAAGGGGCTTGTAAATCTGCCCCTAAATGTCCAACATCCTGCCCTTCAGAAGAATGGTAGCTCTGATCTTCCGTATCACAATACTCCTTCCTTCGAACTCTGGGCTGGACATCCTGGACCACATGCAGAGCAATCCACCACTACCAAAAACCCTGTGGTGCTCCCTCAGCTGCAACCACGATGATTTCAGCACACGGTCCTAGGCAAAGCAGATGGGAATCATTCTGCATGGCTAGTTTGATTCCTTCCTGTCTGCTGATGTGGAACCAGATGACTATGCCAACTCTTCCGCAGAACCGTCTGCTCTCCAGTGACTTATCTCTAGGTATGTAATGAAGATAATGACTAATATGCACAAAACCACTAACACACATTTTTCTATACGATTTGCCCCCAGTTGCTCACTTTGATTCTGATCCAATGATGCTCTGACATAGTATATTTCAAGGCTTTGATTGGCTTAATGAATTGAGAGGTAAATTAAGCTCTTTTATTTGGTAGTGTGATTTTACAAATGTGGCTTCCTTTTTTCTATTTTCCTCAACTCTAGTTAATAGAACTGAACTGGATAGTGTTTCCTTGAAATCCAAATAATAACACCGAGGTGCAGTTGTGTTAACTTAAGAAACAGATTTCTCCCATGGGGTGGGGTTTATTTAGATACTGTTACTGTTCATTACGGCCACGTTTTTAACAGCAGTTATGGAGAGTAAATGTTGTTCTTTTGACCGCTGACTCTCAATCAGGTAAGCGGTTGAATGCCAAAACCTCAGGCAGCTCTTATTTCATTGGGCCTCAGCAATGGAGTCAGGTTAGTCTCTGTCGCTTATATACCTAAAGTCCTCCCATCTGTAAATCAGGCAAGTGCACCTTCAGTTTGGCAGAGAACTCTGTCACTGTTGTGATGGAGTACCCTCTCCATCAAACTCTAAATCAGCCCTTAAGATGTATTCGTATCACCAGTCCTTCAGAGACACTCATTTATGCTGCCTCAAAGCAAATGAGGAATTGCCTCAGCAGATGTGTGAAAATTCTCAGGAAAAAAACGCATCTGTTCTATAGCCCAGTGTTATAGGTAACAGGATATCTTATTTTTGATAAATTTCATGGTGTTAACCTGTGGCTTAGTGCACATAGAAAGAAGATTTTGTAAGCCAATGCTGAACGAGGTTTGTTTTGGCCCATTTTTACGCTTCATATTTGGGGCATTACAAATCTATATTTTCTGCAAGTTTTCAAGAGTCAGCAAGATGACGGCTTTCTAACAAATTGTGACCTAGGGTCACATGCTCAGAAGCTGCTGATATTTTAGAAAATTTAGAAAACTACATAGTATTTTGGTTTTAAAGAAATACTCCCCTTCCCCCAATAATGTCAGACTGGTGATTTAACACGAATGCACTTGACATTGTTAATTTTCTAGATCAGAGCATCGTATAAAAATGTTTCACATCTTTTTCCAATGGGGATTTTATTTTACAGGGATTACAGGTTTGACTTGTCTTGATTAAACAGAAGTTGAATATACATAAATATACATTTACTTTAAGGAATGATAGATAGGATTTTGACGTATTTATAGTTTCTCAGGAAAAGATGAAGTCAGTTATTCACAGCCCATAGGAATTGTGGTCTTTGTCTAAGAAAAGTGGGCATGTTTTGTAAACCTGAGATTGCTCCAATGGTGGATTTATTATCAATGGAAATGGGAAGCTGTGTCATTTCATGCTTCCTGGGCGGATTAGTTCGAACAATAAAATCTAAAACTGAATTGTATTTATGTATTTATTTTACTGGGTATATTTATAAAGAACAAACCTATCTTCAAAGAGTAAAGGTGCACTGTATATAGAAACAGGGTACATACCCAACATTTGGGGTTAACAAAACATGAAAACATTCAGACATGCAGAATACAAACGATGGAGAGGAGAGAAGGAACATAAGAAAGGGAACAATCAGTCAGGGAACTGAGAAAACCCTCTCTAGACATTAGAGAGGGATTTCCTGCATTTCTGGAGTTGAGCCACATGGTAGGTTGAAATTATTGTAGCACAGTTTCTTCCCAACTAAACGAATGGTGGGTAATCCAAGCCAAGATAATCATTAGCCAAAGCCTTATTTAACACATTATGTTAATGCTAATAGTTAATTATATACTGATAGAACAACATATTGTTTATTTGCAATGTAGAATTTAAAATCTTTTGTAAAAGAGCCAACTTCTCGGGGGCATTCTAAAACTGCCCAAGGAAGAGAAACAGCACTGCCTAGGAGGCAGTTGAATGCAGAGATTGGGGCCCAGAGTAACAAAGGTTTTACTTTGGAGTTGCCTCAGTTTTTTAACTCAGCCCTGATGCAAGACGTTTTTGGTATTTACAAAGCCATGCAAATGTCAATTTGTGTGGCTTTGTAAGAAAAAGTAATGCAATTCAGTGCACTGTGCTGCTTTGAATTAAATTGCATCAGGTAGGCGTTCATTGTGCCTGCCTGAGGCTGGTGTAATGAGCAGAAATATTTTACGTTCACATAGTTATTTACTCTTTGCATGTGTGCTGCAGAATGCACCACACATACAAAGAAAACATAGTCTCAAAAGATAGTTTTTGTGCAGAAAGATGCCCCTTCATGTGCAAAAACAATCCTGACTCAATGCAGACACCCTTGCACCATGGCGCAAAGATGCCTGTGTTGGCGCTAGACAGCCCATAGTGCGCCAGTGCATGCAGAGAGCAGTACTGCACCATCTCTTTGAAGATATGACACTTTTTTGCACCACCGGAGCATCACTTTTTAGGACGCAGCCATGGTGCAATGCCCTGCTCCATATTTACAAAGTGGCGTTAAGCCACTTTGCGTGGCTTAATGCCACTTTGCAAATATAGTACCCTTTCACGCATGTATGTGCATGAAAGGGGAGTACAATGGGTGTTGCGGTGGGCATTTCACCGCAACACCCGTTGCTTTTTGCCACTGCTCCAGATTTACAAGGATGGTAAATCTGAGGCAATGTCAAAAACTAATGGCACTGAATAGCAGGCATTAGATTGGCGCAACAAGGAGCAATCCATTTTTTTTTATGTCCCTTCCAGCACATAAACAATCATCCCTGCAACACAGACACCCTTGCACCATGGAGCAAGGGTCTCTGTGTTGGTGCCATGCAGCTTTTTTTAGCACCAGTGTAAGGGAAAACACAGGGGTTCACTGTATTCTTGTAAATACGGTGCAGCCCTGCATTTTTTAAATGATGCAGCGCAGCTAAATTGCTTGCAGCACCTCGTTGCGCCATTTCATTGTAAATGTACCCCTTGGTTGTCCCTCAGGACAATGAGAAAAATAGTTAAAGAAGATATCAGTGATCTATCAGACAAATAAGGCAAAAGTTGTTTACAAATCAATTTAGAACAGCTATAAAAAGCATGGTAACAGTATAGAACAAATTACTGGAAATTCTCTTTTTAACAGGATGTCAATGAAGAGATAAAAGAAGGGGTGAGTGTGACTCTAGCTACTTGTAACCAAGTGATCTACCTGTGCCTGGAAAACCTGGATGTGATATAATACTTTAGGTAACTGACATTATTCAATGGAAATTCGATGATTATATGCATTACTTTAAGCCTTTTGACATCCTCTTCAGGAACAGGATGGCGGATCGCGAGTGCCTTATGTTCGGAGGTCAGTAATTGCCCATCAACGACACGGATTGCCTCTGCCTTATACCGATTCTATGGGAGCTCAAATACCTACACCCTCGGATGAGGTAGTTATAGCATTACAAGCGTGATCTAAGGTTCGTGGCGACCCTTTATTTAATACGGCCTGACCCTAAAATGGCGGCGATGTATGTGCTGTGAGAACTATCCTGAAAGCTTCGAGTTTGCTGTTTTATGCAAGAAAAGAGCGAATTTGCTTGTTGTGACTGCAGTGTGAGCAACTGTATGGAGCATTCTGAAGCGGGGGGCACTCACAACTTGCTGATGTCCTATAGTTGTTTAGTGCCTGACCTTGGTATGGCGGCCATGCAAGGACATCGAATAACAATCTAAGATGGTGCCCGGGGAGCTGCAAACAAGCGCCAGGGGCTGAATGAAGCGCACCGTAATGACATCGACCACCGCTCCAACCAGCAATCTACCCCCCCACCCCTCGACCCTCACCTCAAAGTGCCTGCTGCCTGCTGCTTCGACCCATCGCATGTTCCCGCTCTGCCAACATCGCACGCCTGCAGCTGGAGAAGGAGGAGCACTTGAACCCTATCTGCGGTGTCCTCCGAGATTCTCAGCGGATGCTCTCCTGAGGCGGTAGGTGGGGACGCGTGGGGCTGCCTTTCACGACCTGAGCTCGGGTTTTGGGATCCTGCTGGCGCCTAGTTTGACCCCCATTGAACTCGGCACTTACTTTCTAGACGGAACCCGACTCTAAAATGGCGCCCACCAATGTATTTTCACCGGTATGGGAAGATGTCCCATCTGACAAGGGGGTCCCGATGTTCCACTATGACAATGGGCTTAGCTGAGGAAACAATTCCTAAGATCCAGAGACAATACCACCTACAGAGTCCTGGAGATCAACAGACTCGATTTGCCTGACTCTAAGATGGCTGCCAAGCTACACTCCCCTTCCTATCCTGCCACCCTTGCCAGCTCCACCAGCCTGTCTCTGGACTTTAGACTTTTGGTCCCTTCCTGATCCTCATTTTTATCCGGCGGAGTCCGAAATGTATGACCGATTCCCGGTGGAGCTGCTCCGACAGCTATAGGGGAGACAGGCTCTGGCACACCGCTTTGGCCGTCACCTACCCAGCCGGACCTCGGACTTATGTCTCATCTCTTTCTCCGCTGCTGACTCCCTGCTCTCCCTGGCTTTTTTCTTTTTTTTTTTTCTTTTCTGTTGATCTTGTTTTTCATGGTCGCTAATTAACTCCTGTATTGAATTTGTAACCTTTCTGTAATTAATGTGATTATTTTTGTAACTTGTAACACTCTGTTGCCTTATGTAAATCGCTCTGATACCTCCGGGTCTAGCCAGCGCTATATAAAACTCAAATAAAGATAAAGATAAACAGGAAGGATTTGTAAAAATAAATGCATATGAAAGAAGCAGATAGCAACCATAGGGAGAATGGAATCAAACTTGATTCCAAGGTTGAGAACCATCGTAACAGGGCCTGGCTATTCCCACCTTCTTCAGCTTCAGACAAGAGCTATGACCTCCTTTCACTATCCTCACTTAATTTTTATCTACATTAAGGTTGAGCCGATGGCTCCCTATCCGATCCAAGAGCAACATTTCACATTGCAGGAATTGCTTTGCCAAAGAGGTTCTGCAGTCCAAAGAAGGACTAGCATGTGACCTTTAGTATCGATTGGGGCAGAAATCCTTTGTTTGAGATTGTGAGAATAGAAACATTCCGAAAATTAAAATGTGGAGCCTTCAAAAGGGGCATCAGTAGTTACAGTCACTAATAAAATTAACTTTAAGGCTGGAGACCATAATGAGGACCATGATTTTCAAAAGGTTAATTGGAAAATCAAGCCTATGATCACATGTGTGATTAGTCAGTACAACTGTATCTATATGAATGTATATGGATTTCAATAGTGCAAACCTAGGCAAAAGTCAGCAGAACACTGTACAGGCTCAAAGACAGGCATACAATCAATGAGTGGTAGGAGAGGTAGTGGAGTTGTGGATGTTTAATATATTGTGATGTAGTGTTCTCTAAAGAGGGGAGTCTTTAACATTCTCTTAAATTGGAGCAATGTTGCGCTGGTCCTAATTAAAATGGGGAGGTTCCAGACCTTGGGTGCATAAATGGAAAAGGTCTGCTGCCTTGTTTTTCCTTTTTACACTTCTTAGTGTGCAGTCCTATATTTTTATTTGCAGAGTTCTCCACCCCAAATGTGAAGTTTCTGTAGTTGTAAACTAACTTTTAACTCATAGTTTGTGAATGCCAAAAAATGTAAACTTACACAAAAGTGTAAGTTTACCTTTGTGAATCAGGCCCAAAGTTTGGTGATTTAAAATGTAGTACAAAGCCAGGATAATGGAGAAATTAAATTACTATGTCAATTCACATTAAGGATACAGGTTTTAGAGACCATCCATGTAAGAAATTGGGTTATTGATTGAGGGGGGGTTAGTATCCATCTAAAGTAACAATCCTGTGATTCTGGGCAAATTACTTAATCTCCCCCTGTCTATCAAAAAGGAATGTGTCCTTGTGTAATGTAACTGGTGCGCATATAAAGTGCTCCAATACCTTCGGGTCGAGTTTGTGTTATTTAAAAAACTGCAACAAAACCCCCTGGTAGCCATGGCACAGAGCAGGCAGGCTTCACTTAGAGGCAATGCGTAAAATATTTATGCTGCACTAAAACAGTGATAAAGTTGAAACGAAAAACAATAAAAATCTCAAAATAGAGTAACATTTTAATAACACAATTGCACTGAAATGACAAAAATCCAATAAAGGGAACTGGAAATAAGAATTTTTAACATTTTAAGAAGATATAGACCCAAGAAGCACATAGTGCCAATTATAGTCAATGGTTGTGATAAAACAAGACTTAGGTGCAAATTGATGCTAACAGTGATGGAGCGTAGGTCAGATACTCCAACCAGATACATCCTGGGCAAAGATTGTACCACCTGTATTTAGTCCTTTGAGTCTCAATCCACCACAGGAGTACACTTCTAAAACCCCCAGGACCACAGGGGAGGCACTTATAAACTCACTGTGTGGCCAGTAGAGTCCTTTCCTGGTCCAGTTGCCAGTGATCAGCTGGGCAGTTGCAGGATAGGCCTCTTAAAGCTTGTTGTATCCCTGTAGCCTTAACAGGAGGTCAGCTTTATGAACCTTGGAGTCTACTTCTTTGTCCTGGGTACAAGAGATAGAGCAGGTCCAGTCCTCCAGGGCTCTTCTCAGGTTGCAGAGAGCAGGTCCAAACATCTTCTGATCTTTCACATGTCAATGAGTGTACTGAAGCGGGTGGCTGAATGTGCCACATTTGTATCTGGCATGAGCTAGTGGATGGGAATGACCCCTGGGGACGCCCTAACCAATGGAACTAATCTTAACCACTTTGCACATTTTCAAGATGGCTGACATCTTCGGTCACACTAAACTTGGACTCTGAAGTCTTGATGTGTGTGATGTAGTGTATTATGGTAGTCCGATAGTCTTCCCACATCTAAGACTAAAATTGTGTTTTACATAGTACCTGTATCACCAACAAACTCATAGACAGAAGTCTAGTAAAATCAAAGCTGAGATTTCAGCAACCAGACAGTAGATACACATGTTTTGGCATTCTGTTTCCCTCCTTTGAAGTGTGCATGAAGTTTTGTATGCAAACCTGTCAAATAGGCTGTCACACGGTAATGTCAACGAGAATGCTACTGTGATTGGGGCTTGACTGCCTGCCAGGACAGAAGGAGAGCCAGACCCAGGTGTGAGCTACATCTGCCTGTGACAGGGCTGGCTTTGAAGTGCACAAGGGTTTGGACACAGCCCCCAGGTCATCCCGTCAAGGTAAGACAACTCTTCAAAACTCCCAAGGCCCATTGTCCTCATCCTGGGAGCAGTTCACACCTCACCTGAGGAGCCATCAAACTATCAGGTGACAGATGAATACTTACAGAGCCTTCAGGCAGGAAAAACTTTAAAAGTAGTTTTCCGTAATAGTTAAACAAAATTTGACTTTACAAGTACATTGGATTTTGTTTAACTATTGGAAAGAGTCTGTGAAAACATTATGTAGCTGTTTCCTAGGCAGAGATAACATTTATTAAACTTACTATTGTATCCTAAAGTTTTCCTATGGAACAGCCAAACCTGCTACAGTGAAAATAGCTATGAGGGCATTTTCACTGTAAGACATGCTTAACATTAAACTTTTACATGTCCTACTTTTAAATGCCATGCACCCTGTCTTAATGGACAGTAAGGCCTTCGTGTCCCCTCACCCCCCCTCAGAACACCTTGAGACAACACAACCAGAAAGCCAACTGGTTCACCACGGATCTTGTAGAATCTACATGCTCCTGCCGACGACTGGAGAAGACTTGGAGAAACTGTAAAACCCCGGAAGCACGCTCCACCTACACAACAGCCATCACAGCACATCACCAACTCATCAAATCAACAAAGAAAAACTTCATCCATGACAGAATCCTCTCCAGCGCCCACAACTCCAAGGAACTCTTCACCATCTTACAAGAATTCGCCAAACCCAACAGCAAAACAACTGACTTCCCTCCCTCCTAGGACCTCCGCGACAAACTCAGCTCCTTCTTTCACCACAAGATCAAGACATTCTACGACAACTTTGACGACCAAGACCACAGCACTGCTTTAACACCCACCTCCAACGCTGCCTCCAACAGACCCTTCTCTCCTGGATCCCTCTCACCACGGAAGACATCTTAAAGACAATGAAGAGCATCCACTCCGGAGCACCTTCTGACCCCTGCCTGTTGCACATCTTCCACAAGGCTTCCACGACCATCGTACGCTGAACGATCAACTGCTCCCTCAAGACCGCCACATTCCCCGACATCTGGAAGCGCGCCAAAGTCAACCCTCTCCTAAAGAAGCACTTTGCAGACCCAACGGACTTTAAGAACTTCAGGCCCATCTCACTGCTTCCCTTAGCAGCCAAAGTCATCGAAAAGGCCGTCAACACCCAGCTAGCTCACTTCATAGAAACTAACGACATGCTGGACGCCTCCCAATCCAGATTCCACAGCAACCACAGCACCGAGACTGCCCTCCTCGCCGCCACAGATGACATCCGCGCCCTCCTCGACCAAGGCCACACAGCAGCCCTCATCCTCCTTCACTTATCAGCAGCCTTCGACACCGTCTACCACCGCACACTTGCCACCAGACTCCACGAGGCCGGCATCCAAGGAAAAGCGTTAGAATGGATATGATCCTTTCTCTCAGGCAGAACGCAGAGAATAAGACTACTGCCCTTTCACCCAGAATCGACAGATATTAGATGCGAAGTCCCCCAAAGAGCTTCCCTCAGCCCCACGCTCTTCAACGTCTACAATGCCCCCCTCACTCAGCAATGTATCCTAAGCCAATGACACCCAGCTCATCCTCTCCCTCACCAAGGAACCCGATACCACAAGGCGCAACTTCCAAGAAGGGATGGAAGCCATTGCGACCTGGATGAGCAACAGCTGCCTGAAGCTCAACTCGAAGAAAACAGAAGTTCGCATCCTCGGCTCTACCCCCTCTGCTTGGGACAACACCTGGTGGCCCCCCGCCCTCAGAACCCACCCACTCCAATGGACCACACACGCAACCTAGGCATCATACTCAACTCTTCACTCACCATGAATCACCAGATCAACGCCGACTCCTCCGCATGCATCAACACCCTCCGAGTGCTGCACAAGACGTTCAAGTGGATCCCCCCGACTCCAGGAAAACCATCACCCACACACTCATCACTAGCAGTCTGGACTACGGCAATGCCCTCTACGACGGAATCAGCAAAAAAACTCCTTCGCAAACTCCAGACCGCCCAGAACGCCGCAGCGAGACTTATCCTCGATTTCCACCAACATGACCACATCACCCAACACCTTCACGACCTTCACTGGCTCCCCGTCGAAAGAAGGATAACGTTCAAGCTGCTCACACATGCCTACAAGGCCCTCCACAACATTGGACCACAATACCTCAACGACCAAATTTCCTTCCACGCCCCCCAAGAGAAACCTTTGCTCAGCCGACCTCTCCCTAGCCACCGTCTGGCGCTATCACAGGACCAGAGTAGGCGGAAGATCCTTCTCCTCCCTAGCAGCCAAGTCCTGGAACAAACTTCCTCTTCACCTCTGACGGAGCCCGACACTGCACCAGTTCAGGAAGGACCTCAAGACCTGGCTCTTCGATGGACCCCACCAGAGCGGCCCACTCCCGCCCCCAGCGCCTTGAAACCCTCATAGATATTTCAAATGAAAGGGGTTATTTTGACAAATTGAATTCACAGTTAAAATCTGCACAGCCAGGATACTGGTGGCAGGCCTACATTTATGTTTACATTGTCACTGTATTGGAAGGCACAATGGGTGCTGTAGTCCACTTGTGACATTTAACCTACAGGCCATGGGTACACCTTGATACCATATGCTAGGGATTCATAAGTAAGTTAAATATGCCAATCAGGGGTATGCCAATTTTATCATGTTAAAAGGAGGAGCACATGTACTTTACCACTGGTTAGCAGTGGTAGCATTCACAGAGTTCTATATCCAGGAAAAATGGGTTTTAGCAAAAAGGCCAAAAAAAGTGGCATGACCCTGCAGAAATGGCTAATTCCCAACAATCCCCTAGACCGTAGCATTGCATTGTACACTGAGCAGTTGCATAACGGGAAAGAGAATAGTAACATTTACTCTACACACTTTTAAAGCATATCAATTCACACATTCAAAATACATTTGTATTTTAGAACATAAATAGGTTATCTTTTAAAAACAAAGGTATTTCTTTATTTATGCAAAGTGGTTTTAAAAACTGCCTAGATTGACTGATAAGAAAGTTCAGCCAATACTGTGTGTTATTTGATATGAAAAGTGCCTTAAGATGCCAATTACTAGTTGACTGTACTGACGGAGGGCAAATTCTACACCTGTAAACCTGGGTGCCATATTGAATCCCCAAGAAAGGACAGGATGTGTCCTAGCCGGGATAATCATTACATGATCTTCCTAAATCTGAGACAGGACTGGTTTGGGTTCCTAGGCTGGGGGGCAAGGCTGCCGGTAAAACAGATTTTGGAGTTCTTGCACCCAAGAAATCTGGTGCAGGAACACTGAGACTGTTATAACTGGGATGAGGCAGTTTCCCTCCCATTGTCACTGCTGCACCCTTCTCAAAATAAGGGCCTTCCTTTTTTAAGCCATATGTGTACTCTCTGTGGTTAGAAATAACGTGTGCCCTCTCTCTGTACCTAGGAGAACTACTTGTTTTTTTCTGCATTTAGAATTTACATTAGATGAGATTGGTGACAGTGTACTTCACTTTTGGCAGGATTGATTGCCTTAGGTGAAAATGTTGCTGATACACAGAGATAAACAGAGTAAAATAATATGGACGGTATTTAGAGTTTGGTGGAAGTGGAACACCAGTCATAAAGTGGCGAATGCACCACTGGATCAACTTATGGTTTGTCATCCAAGTTTAGATGTGGGTAAGGTACCAGGGTTCCATTGAGGGAAGTCTTGCAATGATCCAAGGAGACAGTATCTCTCTTAGAAACATATGATCTGGTGCTACAGATTTTCATCAACAGACAGAGTGCCAGCCTCTGAAACTCTATTTTTATGTGTTGTTAGGGTCACAATGGAGACTCAAGCAGCAGCTACTGCTCTTGTTTACTCAGATTGCCCTACTCTGCAAGTTGTTTTGATGATGTACACCAAAGTAGGGTGTATACTACCCAGGCAGTCTGAAGTTTCTTGCTCATCAGAACCAGATTTAACACTGGGAAAAGAAGGCCTAGTAATTGTTGTGAACAATGACAGTGAACTCACAACCTTTCCAGGTCTACACATACCACAGCTAAATGCAAGCTCTTTCTAATTTGCAGAACTTTCTGTAAATTATAATTTTTTTAAATGGGCTTGGGATATTATGCTCATGGGAGCCAAAACAGTTGCTGTGAGTAACTACAAGGATTTGGGGTCAGATGGACTACTGTACTGGTCTCAAAAACAGTCGCAAATTTCTCAATGACATTGCATCCAGTAATTTATTTTGTGAACTGACCTACCTACTAGTTGGCCAGTTCACAAAATAAGGAATGGGAAGGGGTTGCGACTCCCTCCCATTGGTTACATTTGCAAGGATGGTGGTGGCCTGCAAAGGACAGCAAACCACCATCCCAGTGAAAGTATTTCAAAATGGATTTTTTTTAAGTAGCCCAAGTATCTTAAAGGAAATGGGGGTGCTTTAAAAAAAAAAGATTTTCCATTATGAAAATCTTCAGCGAAAGTCAGTTACCACCCAAATTTGGGAGTCGGTAACTGGTCTATGGTTTGTGACTAGAAATCCTTTTGCAAACTATTGATACATGGGTTACTGATTCTCAACTTGGAAGGCATATCCTTAACATGCCCCTTTCAAACTTTAAAATGGTAAACATTCCTAAACCCAATTAGCAATTCGGAAAAACCTTATCAAATCGTTAAATCAGTTTAGTATATTAGAAAACAGATTTTACCATCACAAACTCCCTCATTTAATCATTCAGAGGGTTTGTGACTGGTAGAAAGTTTTGTACTTCCTGCTTTTTAAAAAAAAATCAATTGCCAGGTCAAGCTAGAGTTTGAGTAGAAAACCAGTTACAGCACCTCATGTGGGATAGCCATCTATAAGGCATGCATGTATTCACCAGAGGAACATAGGTTCACTCATACCACATTATAAAAAATTGTCACAGGTACTTATTTTGAACCTGAGAAAACCACACCTAATCCAAGGGTGATATCTATCCTGCAATTTTGAGAAGTGCAACAGATGACCACAAAACACTTTACAAATTAATAACTAATACTATTGAATATGATTTTACAAGCTTTGTTTTGTCAACCTTGGAACATAACTAAACCGCACATGGTCACAATACAACCTTTAACATAAAAACCCAGGCAATAAACATCAATTACACTAGGTAAACTATACACTGACCAATATCATAGTCACTGGGATCTATTCAAGTGGCCTCATCATGCCAATTTCATTATGGGCGGGTACATTAAGAAGTTTAACAATGAAGTATAATTGTTATCTTCAAACAATAATATTGTTTTAGCCAAAAGGCCAAAAAAAGTGGCGTGACCCTGCAGAAATGGCTAATTCCCAACAATCCCCTAGACCGTAGCATTGCATTGTACACTGAGCAGTTGCATAACGGGAAAGAGAATAGTAACATTTACTCTACACACTTTTAAAGCATATCAATTCCCACATTGAAAATACATTTGTATTTTAGAACATAAATAGGTTGTCTTTTAAAAAAAAGGTATTTCTTTATTTATGCAAAGTGGTTTTAAAAACTGCCTAGATTGACTGATAAGAAGGTTCAGCCAATACTGTGTGTTATTTGATATGAAAAGTGCCTTAAGATGCCAATTACTAGTTGACTGTACTGACAGAGGGCAAATTCTACACCTGTAAACCTGGGTGCCATATTGAATCCTCAAGAAAGGACAGGATGTGTCCTGGCCGGGATAATCATCACATGATCTTCCTAAATCTATGACGGGACTGGTTTGGGTTCCTAGGCTGGGGGGCAAGGCTGCCGGTAAAACAGATTTTGGAGTTCTTGCACCCAAGAAATCTGGTGCAGGAACACTGGGACTGCTATAACTGGGATGAGGCAGTTTCCCTCCCATTGTCACTGCTGCACCCTTCTCAAAATCAGGGCCTTCCTTTTTAAGCCATATGTGTACTCTCTGTGGTTAGAAATAACGTGTGCCCTCTCTTTGTACCTAGGAGAACTACTTGTTTTTTTCTGCATTTAGAATTTACATTAGATGAGATTGGTGACAGTGTACTTCACTTTTGGCAGGATTGATTGCCTTAGGTGAAAATGTTGCTGATACACAGAGATAAACAGAGTAAAATAATATGGACGGTATTTAGAGTTTGGTGGAAGTGGAACACCAGTCATAAAGTGGCGAATGCACCACTGGATCAACTTATGGTTTGTCATCCAAGTTTAGATGTGGGTAAGATATCAGGGTTCCATTGAGGAAAGTCTTGCAATGATCCAAGGAGACATTATCTCTCTTAGAAACATATGATCTGGTGCTACAGATTTTCATCAACAGACAGACTGCCAGCCTCTGAAACTCTATTTTTATGTATTGTTAGGGTCACAATGGAGACTCAAGCAGCAGCTACTGCTCTTCTTTACTCAGATTGCCCTACTCTGCAAGTTGTTTTGATGATGTACACCAATGTAGGGTGTATACTACCCAGGCAGTCTGAAGTTTCTTGCTCATCAGAACCAGATTTAACACTGGGAAAAGAAGGCCTAGTAATTGTTGTGAACAATGACAGTGAACTCACAACCTTTCCAGGTCTACACATACCACAGCTAAATGCAAGCTCTTTCTAATTTGCAGAACATTCTGTGAATTATAGTTTTTTTAAATGGGCTTGGGATATTATGCTCATGGGAGCCAAAACAGTTGCTGTGAGTAACTACAAGGATTTGGGGTCTGCTGGACTACTGTACTGGTCTCAAAAACAGTCGCAAATTGCTCAATGACATTGCATCTAGTAATCTATTTTGTGAACTGACCTACCTACTAGTTGGCCAGTTCACAAAATAAGGAATGGGAAGGGGTTGCGACTCCCTCCGATTGGTTACATTTGCAAGGATGGTGGTGGCCTGCAAGGGACAGCAAACCACCATCCCAGTGAAAGTATTTCAAAATGGATTTTTTTAAGTAGCCCAAGTATCTTAAAGGAAATGGGGGTGCTTTAAAAAAAAAAGATTTTCCATTATAAAAAACTTCAGCGAAAGTCAGTTACCACCCAAATTTGGGAGTCGGTAACTGGTCTATGGTTTGTGACTAGAAATCCTTTTGCAAACTATTGATACATGGGTTACTGATTCTCAACTTGGAAGGCATATCCTTAACATGCCCCTTTCAAACTTTAAAATGGTAAACATTCCTAAACCCAATTAGCAATTCGGAAAAACCTTATCAAATCGTTAAATCAGTTTAGTATATTAGAAAACAGATTTTACCATCACAAACTCCCTCATTTAATCATTCAGAGGGTTTGTGACTGGTAGAAAGTTTTGTACTTCCTGCTTTTAAAAAATAAAACAATTGCCAGGTCAAGCTAGAGTTTGAGTAGAAAACCAGTTACAGCACCTCATGTTGGATAGCCATCTATAAGGCATGCATGTATTCACCAGAGGAACATAGGTTCACTCATACCACATTATAAAAAATTGTCACAGGTACTTATTTTGAACCTGAGAAAACCACACCTAATCCAAGGGTGATATCTATCCTGCAATTTTGAGAAGTGCAACAGATGACCACAAAACACTTTACAAATTAATAACTAATACTATTGAATATGATTTTACAAGCTTTGTTTTGTCAACCTTGGAACATAACTAAACCGCACATGGTCACAATAGAACCTTTAACATAAAAACCCAGGCAATAAACATCAATTACACTAGGTAAACTATACACTGACCAATATCATAGTCACTGGGATCTATTCAAGTGGCCTCATCATGCCAATTTCATTATGGGCGGGTACATTAAGAAGTTTAACAATGAAGTATAATTGTTATCTTCAAACAATAATATTGTTTTAGCAAAAAGGCCAAAAAAAGTGGCGTGACCCTGCAGAAATGGCTAATTCCCAACAATCCCCTAGACCGTAGCATTGCATTGTACACTGAGCAGTTGCATAACGGGAAAGAGAATAGTAACATTTACTCTACACACTTTTAAAGCATATCAATTCACACATTGAAAATACATTTGTATTTTAGAACATAAATAGGTTGTCTTTTAAAAACAAAGGTATTTCTTTATTTATGCAAAGTGGTTTTAAAACTGCCTAGATTGACTGATAAGAAGGTTCAGCCAATACTGTGTGTTATTTGATATGAAAAGTGCCTTAAGATGCCAATTACTAGTTGACTGTACTGACAGAGGGCAAATTCTACACCTGTAAACCTGGGTGCCATATTGAATCCTCAAGAAAGGACAGGATGTGTCCTGGCCGGGATAATCATCACATGATCTTCCTAAATCTATGACGGGACTGGTTTGGGTTCCTAGGCTGGGGGGCAAGGCTGCCGGTAAAACAGATTTTGGAGTTCTTGCACCCAAGAAATCTGGTGCAGGAACACTGGGACTGCTATAACTGGGATGAGGCAGTTTCCCTCCCATTGTCACTGCTGCACCCTTCTCAAAATCAGGGCCTTCCTTTTTAAGCCATATGTGTACTCTCTGTGGTTAGAAATAACGTGTGCCCTATCTTTGTACCTAGGAGAACTACTTGTTTTTTTCTGCAGTTAGAATTTACATTAGATGAGATTGGTGACAGTGTACTTCACTTTTGGCAGGATTGATTGCCTTAGGTGAAAATATTGCTGATACACAGAGATAAACAGAGTAAAATAATATGGACGGTATTTAGAGTTTGGTGGAAGTGGAACACCAGTCATAAAGTGGCGAATGCACCACTGGATCAACTTATGGTTTGTCATCCAAGTTTAGATGTGGGTAAGATATCAGGGTTCCATTGAGGAAAGACTTGCAATGATCCAAGGAGACATTATCTC
Source organism: Calotriton arnoldi (assembly GCA_963921515.1). Taxonomy (NCBI): domain Eukaryota; kingdom Metazoa; phylum Chordata; class Amphibia; order Caudata; family Salamandridae; genus Calotriton; species Calotriton arnoldi. The sequence goes on from CAWUFW010010398.1 coordinate 613,805, forward strand.
TCTTAGAAACATATGATCTGGTGCTACAGATTTTCATCAACAGACAGACTGCCAGCCTCTGAAACTCTATTTTTATGTATTGTTAGGGTCACAATGGAGCCTCAAGCAGCAGCTACTGCTCTTGTTTACTCAGATTGCCCTACTCTGCAAGTTGTTTTGATGATGTACACCAATGTAGGGTGTATACTACCCAGGCAGACTGAAGTTTCTTGCTCATCAGAACCAGATTTAACACTGGGAAAAGAAGGCCTAGTAATTGTTGTGAACAATGACAGTGAACTCACAACCTTTCCAGGTCTACACATACCACAGCTAAATGCAAGCTCTTTCTAATTTGCAGAACATTCTGTGAATTATAGTTTTTTTAAATGGGCTTGGGATATTATGCTCATGGGAGCCAAAACAGTTGCTGTGAGTAACTACAAGGATTTTTGGGTCTGCTGGACTACTGTACTGGTCTCAAAAACAGTCGCAAATTGCTCAATGACATTGCATCTAGTAATCTATTTTGTGAAATGACCTACCTACTAGTTGGCCAGTTCACAAAATAAGGAATGGGAAGGGGTTGCGACTCCCTCCGATTGGTTACATTTGCAAGGATGGTGGTGGCCTGCAAGGGACAGCAAACCACCATCCCAGTGAAAGTATTTCAAAATGGATTTTTTTAAGTAGCCCAAGTATCTTAAAGGAAATGGGGGTGCTTTAAAAAAAAAGATTTTCCATTATAAAAACTTCAGCGAAAGTCAGTTACCACCCAAATTTGGGAGTCGGTAACTGGTCTATGGTTTGTGACTAGAAATCCTTTTGCAAACTATTGATACATGGGTTACTGATTCTCAACTTGGAAGGCATATCCTTAACATGCCCCTTTCAAACTTTAAAATGGTAAACATTCCTAAACCCAATTAGCAATTCGGAAAAACCTTATCAAATCGTTAAATCAGTTTAGTATATTAGAAAACAGATTTTACCATCACAAACTCCCTCATTTAATCATTCAGAGGGTTTGTGACTGGTAGAAAGTTTTGTACTTCCTGCTTTTTAAAAAAAACAATTGCCAGGTCAAGCTAGAGTTTGAGTAGAAAACCAGTTACAGCACCTCATGTGGGATAGCCATCTATAAGGCATGCATGTATTCACCAGAGGAACATAGGTTCACTCATACCACATTATAAAAAATTGTCACAGGTACTTATTTTGAACCTGAGAAAACCACACCTAATCCAAGGGTGATATCTATCCTGCAATTTTGAGAAGTGCAACAGATGACCACAAAACACTTTACAAATTAATAACTAATACTATTGAATATGATTTTACAAGCTTTGTTTTGTCAACCTTGGAACATAACTAAACCGCACATGGTCACAATAGAACCTTTAACATAAAAACCCAGGCAATAAACATCAATTACACTAGGTAAACTATACACTGACCAATATCATAGTCACTGGGATCTATTCAAGTGGCCTCATCATGCCAATTTCATTATGGGCGGGTACATTAAGAAGTTTAACAATGAAGTATAATTGTTATCTTCAAACAATAATATTGTTTTAGCAAAAAGGCCAAAAAAAGTGGTGTGACCCTGCAGAAATGGCTAATTCCCAACAATCCCCTAGACCGTAGCATTGCATTGTACACTGAGCAGTTGCATAACGGGAAAGAGAATAGTAACATTTACTCTACACACTTTTAAAGCATATCAATTCACACATTGAAAATACATTTGTATTTTAGAACATAAATAGGTTGTCTTTTAAAAACAAAGGTATTTCTTTATTTATGCAAAGTGGTTTTAAAAACTGCCTAGATTGACTGATAAGAAGGTTCAGCCAATACTGTGTGTTATTTGATATGAAAAGTGCCTTAAGATGCCAATTACTAGTTGACTGTACTGACAGAGGGCAAATTCTACACCTGTAAACCTGGGTGCCATATTGAATCCTCAAGAAAGGACAGGATGTGTCCTGGCCGGGATAATCATCACATGATCTTCCTAAATCTATGACGGGACTGGTTTGGGTTCCTAGGCTGGGGGCAAGGCTGCCGGTAAAACAGATTTTGGAGTTCTTGCACCCAAGAAATCTGGTGCAGGAACACTGGGACTGCTATAACTGGGATGAGGCAGTTTCCCTCCCATTGTCACTGCTGCACCCTTCTCAAAATCAGGGCCTTCCTTTTTAAGCCATATGTGTACTCTCTGTGGTTAGAAATAACGTGTGCCCTATCTTTGTACCTAGGAGAACTACTTGTTTTTTTCTGCAGTTAGAATTTACATTAGATGAGATTGGTGACAGTGTACTTCACTTTTGGCAGGATTGATTGCCTTAGGTGAAAATGTTGCTGATACACAGAGATAAACAGAGTAAAATAATATGGACGGTATTTAGAGTTTGGTGGAAGTGGAACACCAGTCATAAAGTGGCGAATGCACCACTGGATCAACTTATGGTTTGTCATCCAAGTTTAGATGTGGGTAAGGTACCAGGGTTCCATTGAGGAAAGTCTTGCAATGATCCAAGGAGACATTATCTCTCTTAGAAACATATGATCTGGTGCTACAGATTTTCATCAACAGACAGAATGACAGCCTCTGAAACTCTATTTTTATGTATTGTTAGGGTCACAATGGAGACTCAAGCACCAGCTACTGCTCTTGTTTACTCAGATTGCCCTACTCTGCAAGTTGTTTTGATGATGTACACCAATGTAGGGTGTATACTACCCAGGCAGTCTGAAGTTTCTTGCTCATCAGAACCAGATTTAACACTGGGAAAAGAAGGCCTAGTAATTGTTGTGAACAATGACAGTGAACTCACAACCTTTCCAGGTCTACACATACCACAGCTAAATGCAAGCTCTTTCTAATTTGCAGAACATTCTGTGAATTATAGTTTTTTTAAATGGGCTTGGGATATTATGCTCATGGGAGCCAAAACAGTTGCTGTGAGTAACTACAAGGATTTGGGGTCTGATGGACTACTGTACTGGTCTCAAAAACAGTCGCAAATTGCTCAATGACATTGCATCTAGTAATCTATTTTGTGAACTGACCTACCTACTAGTTGGCCAGTTCACAAAATAAGGAATGGGAAGGGGTTGCGACTCCCTCCGATTGGTTACATTTGCAAGGATGGTGGTGGCCTGCAAGGGACAGCAAACCACCATCCCAGTGAAAGTATTTCAAAATGGATTTTTTTAAGTAGCCCAAGTATCTTAAAGGAAATGGGGGTGCTTTAAAAAAAAAAGATTTTCCATTATAAAAAACTTCAGCGAAAGTCAGTTACCACCCAAATTTGGGAGTCGGTAACTGGTCTATGGTGTGTGACTAGAAATCCTTTTGCAAACTATTGATACATGGGTTACTGATTCTCAACTTGGAAGGCATATCCTTAACATGCCCCTTTCAAACTTTAAAATGGTAAACATTCCTAAACCCAATTAGCAATTCGGAAAAACCTTATCAAATCGTTAAATCAGTTTAGTATATTAGAAAACAGATTTTACCATCACAAACTCCCTCATTTAATCATTCAGAGGGTTTGTGACTGGTAGAAAGTTTTGTACTTCCTGCTTTTTAAAAAAAACAATTGCCAGGTCAAGCTAGAGTTTGAGTAGAAAACCAGTTACAGCACCTCATGTGGGATAGCCATCTATAAGGCATGCATGTATTCACCAGAGGAACATAGGTTCACTCATACCACATTATAAAAAATTGTCACAGGTACTTATTTTGAACCTGAGAAAACCACACCTAATCCAAGGGTGATATCTATCCTGCAATTTTGAGAAGTGTCAACAGATGACCACAAAACACTTTACAAATTAATAACTAATACTATTGAATATGATTTTACAAGCTTTGTTTTGTCAACCTTGGAACATAACTAAACCGCAGATGGTCACAATAGAACCTTTAACATAAAAACCCAGGCAATAAACATCAATTACACTAGGTAAACTATACACTGACCAATATCATAGTCACTGGGATCTATTCAAGTGGCCTCATCATGCCAATTTCATTATGGGCGGGTACATTAAGAAGTTTAACAATGAAGTGTAATTGTTATCTTCAAACAATAATATTGTTTTAGCAAAAAGGCCAAAAAAAGTGGTGTGACCCTGCAGAAATGGCTAATTCCCAACAATCCCCTAGACCGTAGCATTGCATTGTACACTGAGCAGTTGCATAACGGGAAAGAGAATAGTAACATTTACTCTACACACTTTTAAAGCATATCAATTCACACATTGAAAATACATTTGTATTTTAGAACATAAATAGGTTGTCTTTTAAAAACAAAGGTATTTCTTTATTTATGCAAAGTGGTTTTAAAAACTGCCTAGATTGACTGATAAGAAGGTTCAGCCAATACTGTGTGTTATTTGATATGAAAAGTGCCTTAAGATGCCAATTACTAGTTGACTGTACTGACAGAGGGCAAATTCTACACCTGTAAACCTGGGTGCCATATTGAATCCTCAAGAAAGGACAGGATGTGTCCTGGCCGGGATAATCATCACATGATCTTCCTAAATCTATGACGGGACTGGTTTGGGTTCCTAGGCTGGGGGGCAAGGCTGCCGGTAAAACAGATTTTGGAGTTCTTGCACCCAAGAAATCTGGTGCAGGAACACTGGGACTGCTATAACTGGGATGAGGCAGTTTCCCTCCCATTGTCACTGCTGCACCCTTCTCAAAATCAGGGCCTTCCTTTTTAAGCCATATGTGTACTCTCTGTGGTTAGAAATAACGTGTGCCCTCTCTTTGTACCTAGGAGAACTACTTGTTTTTTTCTGCATTTAGAATTTACATTAGATGAGATTGGTGACAGTGTACTTCACTTTTGGCAGGATTGATTGCCTTAGGTGAAAATGTTGCTGATACACAGAGATAAACAGAGTAAAATAATATGGACGGTATTTAGAGTTTGGTGGAAGTGGAACACCAGTCATAAAGTGGCGAATGCACCACTGGATCAACTTATGGTTTGTCATCCAAGTTTAGATGTGGGTAAGATATCAGGGTTCCATTGAGGAAAGTCTTGCAATGATCCAAGGAGACATTATCTCTCTTAGAAACATATGATCTGGTGCTACAGATTTTCATCAACAGACAGACTGCCAGCCTCTGAAACTCTATTTTTATGTATTGTTAGGGTCACAATGGAGACTCAAGCAGCAGCTACTGCTCTTGTTTACTCAGATTGCCCTACTCTGCAAGTTGTTTTGATGATGTACACCAATGTAGGGTGTATACTACCCAGGCAGTCTGAAGTTTCTTGCTCATCAGAACCAGATTTAACACTGGGAAAAGAAGGCCTAGTAATTGTTGTGAACAATGACAGTGAACTCACAACCTTTCCAGGTCTACACATACCACAGCTAAATGCAAGCTCTTTCTAATTTGCAGAACATTCTGTGAATTATAGTTTTTTTAAATGGGCTTGGGATATTATGCTCATGGGAGCCAAAACAGTTGCTGTGAGTAACTACAAGGATTTGGGGTCTGATGGACTACTGTACTGGTCTCAAAAACAGTCGCAAATTGCTCAATGACATTGCATCTAGTAATCTATTTTGTGAACTGACCTACCTACTAGTTGGCCAGTTCACAAAATAAGGAATGGGAAGGGGTTGCGACTCCCTCCGATTGGTTACATTTGCAAGGATGGTGGTGGCCTGCAAGGGACAGCAAACCACCATCCCAGTGAAAGTATTTCAAAATGGATTTTTTTAAGTAGCCCAAGTATCTTAAAGGAAATGGGGGTGCTTTAAAAAAAAAGATTTTCCATTATAAAAAACTTCAGCGAAAGTCAGTTACCACCCAAATTTGGGAGTCGGTAACTGGTCTATGGTTTGTGACTAGAAATCCTTTTGCAAACTATTGATACATGGGTTACTGATTCTCAACTTGGAAGGCATATCCTTAACATGCCCCTTTCAAACTTTAAAATGGTAAACATTCCTAAACCCAATTAGCAATTCGGAAAAACCTTATCAAATCGTTAAATCAGTTTAGTATATTAGAAAACAGATTTTACCATCACAAACTCCCTCATTTAATCATTCAGAGGGTTTGTGACTGGTAGAAAGTTTTGTACTTCCTGCTTTTTAAAAAAAAACAATTGCCAGGTCAAGCTAGAGTTTGAGTAGAAAACCAGTTACAGCACCTCATGTGGGATAGCCATCTATAAGGCATGCATGTATTCACCAGAGGAACATAGGTTCACTCATACCACATTATAAAAAATTGTCACAGGTACTTATTTTGAACCTGAGAAAACCACACCTAATCCAAGGGTGATATCTATCCTGCAATTTTGAGAAGTGCAACAGATGACCACAAAACACTTTACAAATTAATAACTAATACTATTGAATATGATTTTACAAGCTTTGTTTTGTCAACCTTGGAACATAACTAAACCGCACATGGTCACAATAGAACCTTTAACATAAAAACCCAGGCAATAAACATCAATTACACTAGGTAAACTATACACTGACCAATATCATAGTCACTGGGATCTATTCAAGTGGCCTCATCATGCCAATTTCATTATGGGCGGGTACATTAAGAAGTTTAACAATGAAGTATAATTGTTATCTTCAAACAATAATATTGTTTTAGCAAAAAGGCCAAAAAAAGTGGCGTGACCCTGCAGAAATGGCTAATTCCCAACAATCCCCTAGACCGTAGCATTGCATTGTACACTGAGCAGTTGCATAACGGGAAAGAGAATAGTAACATTTACTCTACACACTTTTAAAGCATATCAATTCACACATTGAAAATACATTTGTATTTTAGAACATAAATAGGTTGTCTTTTAAAAACAAAGGTATTTCTTTATTTATGCAAAGTGGTTTTAAAAACTGCCTAGATTGACTGATAAGAAGGTTCAGCCAATACTGTGTGTTATTTGATATGAAAAGTGCCTTAAGATGCCAATTACTAGTTGACTGTACTGACAGAGGGCAAATTCTACACCTGTAAACCTGGGTGCCATATTGAATCCTCAAGAAAGGACAGGATGTGTCCTGGCCGGGATAATCATCACATGATCTTCCTAAATCTATGACGGGACTGGTTTGGGTTCCTAGGCTGGGGGGCAAGGCTGCCGGTAAAACAGATTTTGGAGTTCTTGCACCCAAGAAATCTGGTGCAGGAACACTGGGACTGCTATAACTGGGATGAGGCAGTTTCCCTCCCATTGTCACTGCTGCACCCTTCTCAAAATCAGGGCCTTCCTTTTTAAGCCATATGTGTACTCTCTGTGGTTAGAAATAACGTGTGCCCTATCTTTGTACCTAGGAGAACTACTTGTTTTTTTCTGCAGTTAGAATTTACATTAGATGAGATTGGTGACAGTGTACTTCACTTTTGGCAGGATTGATTGCCTTAGGTGAAAATGTTGCTGATACACAGAGATAAACAGAGTAAAATAATATGGACGGTATTTAGAGTTTGGTGGAAGTGGAACACCAGTCATAAAGTGGCGAATGCACCACTGGATCAACTTATGGTTTGTCATCCAAGTTTAGATGTGGGTAAGATATCAGGGTTCCATTGAGGAAAGTCTTGCAATGATCCAAGGAGACATTATCTCTCTTAGAAACATATGATCTGGTGCTACAGATTTTCATCAACAGACAGACTGCCAGCCTCTGAAACTCTATTTTTATGTATTGTTAGGGTCACAATGGAGACTCAAGCAGCAGCTACTGCTCTTGTTTACTCAGATTGCCCTACTCTGCAAGTTGTTTTGATGATGTACACCAATGTAGGGTGTATACTACCCAGGCAGACTGAAGTTTCTTGCTCATCAGAACCAGATTTAACACTGGGAAAAGAAGGCCTAGTAATTGTTGTGAACAATGACAGTGAACTCACAACCTTTCCAGGTCTACACATACCACAGCTAAATGCAAGCTCTTTCTAATTTGCAGAACATTCTGTGAATTATAGTTTTTTTAAATGGGCTTGGGATATTATGCTCATGGGAGCCAAAACAGTTGCTGTGAGTAACTACAAGGATTTGGGGTCTGCTGGACTACTGTACTGGTCTCAAAAACAGTCGCAAATTGCTCAATGACATTGCATCTAGTAATCTATTTTGTGAACTGACCTACCTACTAGTTGGCCAGTTCACAAAATAAGGAATGGGAAGGGGTTGCGACTCCCTCCGATTGGTTACATTTGCAAGGATGGTGGTGGCCTGCAAGGGACAGCAAACCACCATCCCAGTGAAAGTATTTCAAAATGGATTTTTTTAAGTAGCCCAAGTATCTTAAAGGAAATGGGGGTGCTTTAAAAAAAAAGATTTTCCATTATAAAAAACTTCAGCGAAAGTCAGTTACCACCCAAATTTGGGAGTCGGTAACTGGTCTATGGTTTGTGACTAGAAATCCTTTTGCAAACTATTGATACATGGGTTACTGATTCTCAACTTGGAAGGCATATCCTTAACATGCCCCTTTCAAACTTTAAAATGGTAAACATTCCTAAACCCAATTAGCAATTCGGAAAAACCTTATCAAATCGTTAAATCAGTTTAGTATATTAGAAAACAGATTTTACCATCACAAACTCCCTCATTTAATCATTCAGAGGGTTTGTGACTGGTAGAAAGTTTTGTACTTCCTGCTTTTTAAAAAAAAACAATTGCCAGGTCAAGCTAGAGTTTGAGTAGAAAACCAGTTACAGCACCTCATGTGGGATAGCCATCTATAAGGCATGCATGTATTCACCAGAGGAACATAGGTTCACTCATACCACATTATAAAAAATTGTCACAGGTACTTATTTTGAACCTGAGAAAACCACACCTAATCCAAGGGTGATATCTATCCTGCAATTTTGAGAAGTGCAACAGATGACCACAAAACACTTTACAAATTAATAACTAATACTATTGAATATGATTTTACAAGCTTTGTTTTGTCAACCTTGGAACATAACTAAACCGCACATGGTCACAATAGAACCTTTAACATAAAAACCCAGGCAATAAACATCAATTACACTAGGTAAACTATACACTGACCAATATCATAGTCACTGGGATCTATTCAAGTGGCCTCATCATGCCAATTTCATTATGGGCGGGTACATTAAGAAGTTTAACAATGAAGTATAATTGTTATCTTCAAACAATAATATTGTTTTAGCAAAAAGGCCAAAAAAAGTGGCGTGACCCTGCAGAAATGGCTAATTCCCAACAATCCCCTAGACCGTAGCATTGCATTGTACACTGAGCAGTTGCATAACGGGAAAGAGAATAGTAACATTTACTCTACACACTTTTAAAGCATATCAATTCACACATTGAAAATACATTTGTATTTTAGAACATAAATAGGTTGTCTTTTAAAAACAAAGGTATTTCTTTATTTATGCAAAGTGGTTTTAAAAACTGCCTAGATTGACTGATAAGAAGGTTCAGCCAATACTGTGTGTTATTTGATATGAAAAGTGCCTTAAGATGCCAATTACTAGTTGACTGTACTGACAGAGGGCAAATTCTACACCTGTAAACCTGGGTGCCATATTGAATCCTCAAGAAAGGACAGGATGTGTCCTGGCCGGGATAATCATCACATGATCTTCCTAAATCTATGACGGGACTGGTTTGGGTTCCTAGGCTGGGGGGCAAGGCTGCCGGTAAAACAGATTTTGGAGTTCTTGCACCCAAGAAATCTGGTGCAGGAACACTGGGACTGCTATAACTGGGATGAGGCAGTTTCCCTCCCATTGTCACTGCTGCACCCTTCTCAAAATCAGGGCCTTCCTTTTTAAGCCATATGTGTACTCTCTGTGGTTAGAAATAACGTGTGCCCTATCTTTGTACCTAGGAGAACTACTTGTTTTTTTCTGCAGTTAGAATTTACATTAGATGAGATTGGTGACAGTGTACTTCACTTTTGGCAGGATTGATTGCCTTAGGTGAAAATGTTGCTGATACACAGAGATAAACAGAGTAAAATAATATGGACGGTATTTAGAGTTTGGTGGAAGTGGAACACCAGTCATAAAGTGGCGAATGCACCACTGGATCAACTTATGGTTTGTCATCCAAGTTTAGATGTGGGTAAGGTACCAGGGTTCCATTGAGGAAAGTCTTGCAATGATCCAAGGAGACATTATCTCTCTTAGAAACATATGATCTGGTGCTACAGATTTTCATCAACAGACAGACTGCCAGCCTCTGAAACTCTATTTTTATGTATTGTTAGGGTCACAATGGAGACTCAAGCAGCAGCTACTGCTCTTGTTTACTCAGATTGCCCTACTCTGCAAGTTGTTTTGATGATGTACACCAATGTAGGGTGTATACTACCCAGGCAGACTGAAGTTTCTTGCTCATCAGAACCAGATTTAACACTGGGAAAAGAAGGCCTAGTAATTGTTGTGAACAATGACAGTGAACTCACAACCTTTCCAGGTCTACACATACCACAGCTAAATGCAAGCTCTTTCTAATTTGCAGAACATTCTGTGAATTATAGTTTTTTTAAATGGGCTTGGGATATTATGCTCATGGGAGCCAAAACAGTTGCTGTGAGTAACTACAAGGATTTGGGGTCTGCTGGACTACTGTACTGGTCTCAAAAACAGTCGCAAATTGCTCAATGACATTGCATCTAGTAATCTATTTTGTGAACTGACCTACCTACTAGTTGGCCAGTTCACAAAATAAGGAATGGGAAGGGGTTGCGACTCCCTCCGATTGGTTACATTTGCAAGGATGGTGGTGGCCTGCAAGGGACAGCAAACCACCATCCCAGTGAAAGTATTTCAAAATGGATTTTTTTAAGTAGCCCAAGTATCTTAAAGGAAATGGGGGTGCTTTAAAAAAAAAGATTTTCCATTATAAAAAACTTCAGCGAAAGTCAGTTACCACCCAAATTTGGGAGTCGGTAACTGGTCTATGGTTTGTGACTAGAAATCCTTTTGCAAACTATTGATACATGGGTTACTGATTCTCAACTTGGAAGGCATATCCTTAACATGCCCCTTTCAAACTTTAAAATGGTAAACATTCCTAAACCCAATTAGCAATTCGGAAAAACCTTATCAAATCGTTAAATCAGTTTAGTATATTAGAAAACAGATTTTACCATCACAAACTCCCTCATTTAATCATTCAGAGGGTTTGTGACTGGTAGAAAGTTTTGTACTTCCTGCTTTTTAAAAAAAAAACAATTGCCAGGTCAAGCTAGAGTTTGAGTAGAAAACCAGTTACAGCACCTCATGTGGGATAGCCATCTATAAGGCATGCATGTATTCACCAGAGGAACATAGGTTCACTCATACCACATTATAAAAAATTGTCACAGGTACTTATTTTGAACCTGAGAAAACCACACCTAATCCAAGGGTGATATCTATCCTGCAATTTTGAGAAGTGCAACAGATGACCACAAAACACTTTACAAATTAATAACTAATACTATTGAATATGATTTTACAAGCTTTGTTTTGTCAACCTTGGAACATAACTAAACCGCACATGGTCACAATAGAACCTTTAACATAAAAACCCAGGCAATAAACATCAATTACACTAGGTAAACTATACACTGACCAATATCATAGTCACTGGGATCTATTCAAGTGGCCTCATCATGCCAATTTCATTATGGGCGGGTACATTAAGAAGTTTAACAATGAAGTATAATTGTTATCTTCAAACAATAATATTGTTTTAGCAAAAAGGCCAAAAAAAGTGGCGTGACCCTGCAGAAATGGCTAATTCCCAACAATCCCCTAGACCGTAGCATTGCATTGTACACTGAGCAGTTGCATAACGGGAAAGAGAATAGTAACATTTACTCTACACACTTTTAAAGCATATCAATTCACACATTGAAAATACATTTGTATTTTAGAACATAAATAGGTTGTCTTTTAAAAACAAAGGTATTTCTTTATTTATGCAAAGTGGTTTTAAAAACTGCCTAGATTGACTGATAAGAAGGTTCAGCCAATACTGTGTGTTATTTGATATGAAAAGTGCCTTAAGATGCCAATTACTAGTTGACTGTACTGACAGAGGGCAAATTCTACACCTGTAAACCTGGGTGCCATATTGAATCCTCAAGAAAGGACAGGATGTGTCCTGGCCGGGATAATCATCACATGATCTTCCTAAATCTATGACGGGACTGGTTTGGGTTCCTAGGCTGGGGGGCAAGGCTGCCGGTAAAACAGATTTTGGAGTTCTTGCACCCAAGAAATCTGGTGCAGGAACACTGGGACTGCTATAACTGGGATGAGGCAGTTTCCCTCCCATTGTCACTGCTGCACCCTTCTCAAAATCAGGGCCTTCCTTTTTAAGCCATATGTGTACTCTCTGTGGTTAGAAATAACGTGTGCCCTATCTTTGTACCTAGGAGAACTACTTGTTTTTTTCTGCAGTTAGAATTTACATTAGATGAGATTGGTGACAGTGTACTTCACTTTTGGCAGGATTGATTGCCTTAGGTGAAAATGTTGCTGATACACAGAGATAAACAGAGTAAAATAATATGGACGGTATTTAGAGTTTGGTGGAAGTGGAACACCAGTCATAAAGTGGCGAATGCACCACTGGATCAACTTATGGTTTGTCATCCAAGTTTAGATGTGGGTAAGGTACCAGGGTTCCATTGAGGAAAGTCTTGCAATGATCCAAGGAGACATTATCTCTCTTAGAAACATATGATCTGGTGCTACAGATTTTCATCAACAGACAGAATGACAGCCTCTGAAACTCTATTTTTATGTATTGTTAGGGTCACAATGGAGACTCAAGCACCAGCTACTGCTCTTGTTTACTCAGATTGCCCTACTCTGCAAGTTGTTTTGATGATGTACACCAATGTAGGGTGTATACTACCCAGGCAGTCTGAAGTTTCTTGCTCATCAGAACCAGATTTAACACTGGGAAAAGAAGGCCTAGTAATTGTTGTGAACAATGACAGTGAACTCACAACCTTTCCAGGTCTACACATACCACAGCTAAATGCAAGCTCTTTCTAATTTGCAGAACATTCTGTGAATTATAGTTTTTTTAAATGGGCTTGGGATATTATGCTCATGGGAGCCAAAACAGTTGCTGTGAGTAACTACAAGGATTTGGGGTCTGATGGACTACTGTACTGGTCTCAAAAACAGTCGCAAATTGCTCAATGACATTGCATCTAGTAATCTATTTTGTGAACTGACCTACCTACTAGTTGGCCAGTTCACAAAATAAGGAATGGGAAGGGGTTGCGACTCCCTCCGATTGGTTACATTTGCAAGGATGGTGGTGGCCTGCAAGGGACAGCAAACCACCATCCCAGTGAAAGTATTTCAAAATGGATTTTTTTAAGTAGCCCAAGTATCTTAAAGGAAATGGGGGTGCTTTAAAAAAAAAAGATTTTCCATTATAAAAAACTTCAGCGAAAGTCAGTTACCACCCAAATTTGGGAGTCGGTAACTGGTCTATGGTATGTGACTAGAAATCCTTTTGCAAACTATTGATACATGGGTTACTGATTCTCAACTTGGAAGGCATATCCTTAACATGCCCCTTTCAAACTTTAAAATGGTAAACATTCCTAAACCCAATTAGCAATTCGGAAAACCTTATCAAATCGTTAAATCAGTTTAGTATATTAGAAAACAGATTTTACCATCACAAACTCCCTCATTTAATCATTCAGAGGGTTTGTGACTGGTAGAAAGTTTTGTACTTCCTGCTTTTTAAAAAAAAAACAATTGCCAGGTCAAGCTAGAGTTTGAGTAGAAAACCAGTTACAGCACCTCATGTGGGATAGCCATCTATAAGGCATGCATGTATTCACCAGAGGAACATAGGTTCACTCATACCACATTATAAAAAATTGTCACAGGTACTTATTTTGAACCTGAGAAAACCACACCTAATCCAAGGGTGATATCTATCCTGCAATTTTGAGAAGTGCAACAGATGACCACAAAACACTTTACAAATTAATAACTAATACTATTGAATATGATTTTACAAGCTTTGTTTTGTCAACCTTGGAACATAACTAAACCGCACATGGTCACAATAGAACCTTTAACATAAAAACCCAGGCAATAAACATCAATTACACTAGGTAAACTATACACTGACCAATATCATAGTCACTGGGATCTATTCAAGTGGCCTCATCATGCCAATTTCATTATGGGCGGGTACATTAAGAAGTTTAACAATGAAGTATAATTGTTATCTTCAAACAATAATATTGTTTTAGCAAAAAGGCCAAAAAAAGTGGCGTGACCCTGCAGAAATGGCTAATTCCCAACAATCCCCTAGACCGTAGCATTGCATTGTACACTGAGCAGTTGCATAACGGGAAAGAGAATAGTAACATTTACTCTACACACTTTTAAAGCATATCAATTCACACATTGAAAATACATTTGTATTTTAGAACATAAATAGGTTGTCTTTTAAAAACAAAGGTATTTCTTTATTTATGCAAAGTGGTTTTAAAAACTGCCTAGATTGACTGATAAGAAGGTTCAGCCAATACTGTGTGTTATTTGATATGAAAAGTGCCTTAAGATGCCAATTACTAGTTGACTGTACTGACAGAGGGCAAATTCTACACCTGTAAACCTGGGTGCCATATTGAATCCTCAAGAAAGGACAGGATGTGTCCTGGCCGGGATAATCATCACATGATCTTCCTAAATCTATGACGGGACTGGTTTGGGTTCCTAGGCTGGGGGGCAAGGCTGCCGGTAAAACAGATTTTGGAGTTCTTGCACCCAAGAAATCTGGTGCAGGAACACTGGGACTGCTATAACTGGGATGAGGCAGTTTCCCTCCCATTGTCACTGCTGCACCCTTCTCAAAATCAGGGCCTTCCTTTTTTAAGCCATATGTGTACTCTCTGTGGTTAGAAATAACGTGTGCCCTATCTTTGTACCTAGGAGAACTACTTGTTTTTTTCTGCAGTTAGAATTTACATTAGATGAGATTGGTGACAGTGTACTTCACTTTTGGCAGGATTGATTGCCTTAGGTGAAAATGTTGCTGATACACAGAGATAAACAGAGTAAAATAATATGGACGGTATTTAGAGTTTGGTGGAAGTGGAACACCAGTCATAAAGTGGCGAATGCACCACTGGATCAACTTATGGTTTGTCATCCAAGTTTAGATGTGGGTAAGGTACCAGGGTTCCATTGAGGAAAGTCTTGCAATGATCCAAGGAGACATTATCTCTCTTAGAAACATATGATCTGGTGCTACAGATTTTCATCAACAGACAGAATGACAGCCTCTGAAACTCTATTTTTATGTATTGTTAGGGTCACAATGGAGACTCAAGCACCAGCTACTGCTCTTGTTTACTCAGATTGCCCTACTCTGCAAGTTGTTTTGATGATGTACACCAATGTAGGGTGTATACTACCCAGGCAGTCTGAAGTTTCTTGCTCATCAGAACCAGATTTAACACTGGGAAAAGAAGGCCTAGTAATTGTTGTGAACAATGACAGTGAACTCACAACCTTTCCAGGTCTACACATACCACAGCTAAATGCAAGCTCTTTCTAATTTGCAGAACATTCTGTGAATTATAGTTTTTTTAAATGGGCTTGGGATATTATGCTCATGGGAGCCAAAACAGTTGCTGTGAGTAACTACAAGGATTTGGGGTCTGATGGACTACTGTACTGGTCTCAAAAACAGTCGCAAATTGCTCAATGACATTGCATCTAGTAATCTATTTTGTGAACTGACCTACCTACTAGTTGGCCAGTTCACAAAATAAGGAATGGGAAGGGGTTGCGACTCCCTCCGATTGGTTACATTTGCAAGGATGGTGGTGGCCTGCAAGGGACAGCAAACCACCATCCCAGTGAAAGTATTTCAAAATGGATTTTTTTTAAGTAGCCCAAGTATCTTAAAGGAAATGGGGGTGCTTTAAAAAAAAAGATTTTCCATTATAAAAAACTTCAGCGAAAGTCAGTTACCACCCAAATTTGGGAGTCGGTAACTGGTCTATGGTTTGTGACTAGAAATCCTT
Organism: Calotriton arnoldi; assembly: GCA_963921515.1. Taxonomy (NCBI): domain Eukaryota; kingdom Metazoa; phylum Chordata; class Amphibia; order Caudata; family Salamandridae; genus Calotriton; species Calotriton arnoldi. The sequence goes on from CAWUFW010010398.1 coordinate 629,852, forward strand.
TTGCAAACTATTGATACATGGGTTACTGATTCTCAACTTGGAAGGCATATCCTTAACATGCCCCTTTCAAACTTTAAAATGGTAAACATTCCTAAACCCAATTAGCAATTCGGAAAACCTTATCAAATCGTTAAATCAGTTTAGTATATTAGAAAACAGATTTTACCATCACAAACTCCCTCATTTAATCATTCAGAGGGTTTGTGACTGGTAGAAAGTTTTGTACTTCCTGCTTTTTAAAAAAAAAACAATTGCCAGGTCAAGCTAGAGTTTGAGTAGAAAACCAGTTACAGCACCTCATGTGGGATAGCCATCTATAAGGCATGCATGTATTCACCAGAGGAACATAGGTTCACTCATACCACATTATAAAAAATTGTCACAGGTACTTATTTTTAACCTGAGAAAACCACACCTAATCCAAGGGTGATATCTATCCTGCAATTTTGAGAAGGTCAACAGATGACCACAAAACACTTTACAAATTAATAACTAATACTATTGAATATGATTTTACAAGCTTTGTTTTGTCAACCTTGGAACATAACTAAACCGCACATGGTCACAATAGAACCTTTAACATAAAAACCCAGGCAATAAACATCAATTACACTAGGTAAACTATACACTGACCAATATCATAGTCACTGGGATCTATTCAAGTGGCCTCATCATGCCAATTTCATTATGGGCGGGTACATTAAGAAGTTTAACAATGAAGTATAATTGTTATCTTCAAACAATAATATTGTTTTAGCAAAAAGGCCAAAAAAAGTGGCGTGACCCTGCAGAAATGGCTAATTCCCAACAATCCCCTAGACCGTAGCATTGCATTGTACACTGAGCAGTTGCATAACGGGAAAGAGAATAGTAACATTTACTCTACACACTTTTAAAGCATATCAATTCACACATTGAAAATACATTTGTATTTTAGAACATAAATAGGTTGTCTTTTAAAAACAAAGGTATTTCTTTATTTATGCAAAGTGGTTTTAAAAACTGCCTAGATTGACTGATAAGAAGGTTCAGCCAATACTGTGTGTTATTTGATATGAAAAGTGCCTTAAGATGCCAATTACTAGTTGACTGTACTGACAGAGGGCAAATTCTACACCTGTAAACCTGGGTGCCATATTGAATCCTCAAGAAAGGACAGGATGTGTCCTGGCCGGGATAATCATCACATGATCTTCCTAAATCTATGACGGGACTGGTTTGGGTTCCTAGGCTGGGGGGCAAGGCTGCCGGTAAAACAGATTTTGGAGTTCTTGCACCCAAGAAATCTGGTGCAGGAACACTGGGACTGCTATAACTGGGATGAGGCAGTTTCCCTCCCATTGTCACTGCTGCACCCTTCTCAAAATCAGGGCCTTCCTTTTTAAGCCATATGTGTACTCTCTGTGGTTAGAAATAACGTGTGCCCTATCTTTGTACCTAGGAGAACTACTTGTTTTTTTCTGCAGTTAGAATTTACATTAGATGAGATTGGTGACAGTGTACTTCACTTTTGGCAGGATTGATTGCCTTAGGTGAAAATGTTGCTGATACACAGAGATAAACAGAGTAAAATAATATGGACGGTATTTAGAGTTTGGTGGAAGTGGAACACCAGTCATAAAGTGGCGAATGCACCACTGGATCAACTTATGGTTTGTCATCCAAGTTTAGATGTGGGTAAGATATCAGGGTTCCATTGAGGAAAGTCTTGCAATGATCCAAGGAGACATTATCTCTCTTAGAAACATATGATCTGGTGCTACAGATTTTCATCAACAGACAGACTGCCAGCCTCTGAAACTCTATTTTTATGTATTGTTAGGGTCACAATGGAGACTCAAGCAGCAGCTACTGCTCTTGTTTACTCAGATTGCCCTACTCTGCAAGTTGTTTTGATGATGTACACCAATGTAGGGTGTATACTACCCAGGCAGTCTGAAGTTTCTTGCTCATCAGAACCAGATTTAACACTGGGAAAAGAAGGCCTAGTAATTGTTGTGAACAATGACAGTGAACTCACAACCTTTCCAGGTCTACACATACCACAGCTAAATGCAAGCTCTTTCTAATTTGCAGAACATTCTGTGAATTATAGTTTTTTTAAATGGGCTTGGGATATTATGCTCATGGGAGCCAAAACAGTTGCTGTGAGTAACTACAAGGATTTGGGGTCTGATGGACTACTGTACTGGTCTCAAAAACAGTCGCAAATTGCTCAATGACATTGCATCTAGTAATCTATTTTGTGAACTGACCTACCTACTAGTTGGCCAGTTCACAAAATAAGGAATGGGAAGGGGTTGCGACTCCCTCCGATTGGTTACATTTGCAAGGATGGTGGTGGCCTGCAAGGGACAGCAAACCACCATCCCAGTGAAAGTATTTCAAAATGGATTTTTTTAAGTAGCCCAAGTATCTTAAAGGAAATGGGGGTGCTTTAAAAAAAAAGATTTTCCATTATAAAAAACTTCAGCGAAAGTCAGTTACCACCCAAATTTGGGAGTCGGTAACTGGTCTATGGTTTGTGACTAGAAATCCTTTTGCAAACTATTGATACATGGGTTACTGATTCTCAACTTGGAAGGCATATCCTTAACATGCCCCTTTCAAACTTTAAAATGGTAAACATTCCTAAACCCAATTAGCAATTCGGAAAAACCTTATCAAATCGTTAAATCAGTTTAGTATATTAGAAAACAGATTTTACCATCACAAACTCCCTCATTTAATCATTCAGAGGGTTTGTGACTGGTAGAAAGTTTTGTACTTCCTGCTTTTTAAAAAAAAAACAATTGCCAGGTCAAGCTAGAGTTTGAGTAGAAAACCAGTTACAGCACCTCATGTGGGATAGCCATCTATAAGGCATGCATGTATTCACCAGAGGAACATAGGTTCACTCATACCACATTATAAAAAATTGTCACAGGTACTTATTTTGAACCTGAGAAAACCACACCTAATCCAAGGGTGATATCTATCCTGCAATTTTGAGAAGTGCAACAGATGACCACAAAACACTTTACAAATTAATAACTAATACTATTGAATATGATTTTACAAGCTTTGTTTTGTCAACCTTGGAACATAACTAAACCGCACATGGTCACAATAGAACCTTTAACATAAAAACCCAGGCAATAAACATCAATTACACTAGGTAAACTATACACTGACCAATATCATAGTCACTGGGATCTATTCAAGTGGCCTCATCATGCCAATTTCATTATGGGCGGGTACATTAAGAAGTTTAACAATGAAGTATAATTGTTATCTTCAAACAATAATATTGTTTTAGCAAAAAGGCCAAAAAAAGTGGCGTGACCCTGCAGAAATGGCTAATTCCCAACAATCCCCTAGACCGTAGCATTGCATTGTACACTGAGCAGTTGCATAACGGGAAAGAGAATAGTAACATTTACTCTACACACTTTTAAAGCATATCAATTCACACATTGAAAATACATTTGTATTTTAGAACATAAATAGGTTGTCTTTTAAAAACAAAGGTATTTCTTTATTTATGCAAAGTGGTTTTAAAAACTGCCTAGATTGACTGATAAGAAGGTTCAGCCAATACTGTGTGTTATTTGATATGAAAAGTGCCTTAAGATGCCAATTACTAGTTGACTGTACTGACAGAGGGCAAATTCTACACCTGTAAACCTGGGTGCCATATTGAATCCTCAAGAAAGGACAGGATGTGTCCTGGCCGGGATAATCATCACATGATCTTCCTAAATCTATGACGGGACTGGTTTGGGTTCCTAGGCTGGGGGGCAAGGCTGCCGGTAAAACAGATTTTGGAGTTCTTGCACCCAAGAAATCTGGTGCAGGAACACTGGGACTGCTATAACTGGGATGAGGCAGTTTCCCTCCCATTGTCACTGCTGCACCCTTCTCAAAATCAGGGCCTTCCTTTTTTAAGCCATATGTGTACTCTCTGTGGTTAGAAATAACGTGTGCCCTATCTTTGTACCTAGGAGAACTACTTGTTTTTTTCTGCAGTTAGAATTTACATTAGATGAGATTGGTGACAGTGTACTTCACTTTTGGCAGGATTGATTGCCTTAGGTGAAAATGTTGCTGATACACAGAGATAAACAGAGTAAAATAATATGGACGGTATTTAGAGTTTGGTGGAAGTGGAACACCAGTCATAAAGTGGCGAATGCACCACTGGATCAACTTATGGTTTGTCATCCAAGTTTAGATGTGGGTAAGATATCAGGGTTCCATTGAGGAAAGTCTTGCAATGATCCAAGGAGACATTATCTCTCTTAGAAACATATGATCTGGTGCTACAGATTTTCATCAACAGACAGACTGCCAGCCTCTGAAACTCTATTTTTATGTATTGTTAGGGTCACAATGGAGACTCAAGCAGCAGCTACTGCTCTTGTTTACTCAGATTGCCCTACTCTGCAAGTTGTTTTGATGATGTACACCAATGTAGGGTGTATACTACCCAGGCAGACTGAAGTTTCTTGCTCATCAGAACCAGATTTAACACTGGGAAAAGAAGGCCTAGTAATTGTTGTGAACAATGACAGTGAACTCACAACCTTTCCAGGTCTACACATACCACAGCTAAATGCAAGCTCTTTCTAATTTGCAGAACATTCTGTGAATTATAGTTTTTTTAAATGGGCTTGGGATATTATGCTCATGGGAGCCAAAACAGTTGCTGTGAGTAACTACAAGGATTTGGGGTCTGCTGGACTACTGTACTGGTCTCAAAAACAGTCGCAAATTGCTCAATGACATTGCATCTAGTAATCTATTTTGTGAACTGACCTACCTACTAGTTGGCCAGTTCACAAAATAAGGAATGGGAAGGGGTTGCGACTCCCTCCGATTGGTTACATTTGCAAGGATGGTGGTGGCCTGCAACGGACAGCAAACCACCATCCCAGTGAAAGTATTTCAAAATGGATTTTTTTTAAGTAGCCCAAGTATCTTAAAGGAAATGGGGGTGCTTTAAAAAAAAAAGATTTTCCATTATAAAAAACTTCAGCGAAAGTCAGTTACCACCCAAATTTGGGAGTCGGTAACTGGTCTATGGTTTGTGACTAGAAATCCTTTTGCAAACTATTGATACATGGGTTACTGATTCTCAACTTGGAAGGCATATCCTTAACATGCCCCTTTCAAACTTTAAAATGGTAAACATTCCTAAACCCAATTAGCAATTCGGAAAACCTTATCAAATCGTTAAATCAGTTTAGTATATTAGAAAACAGATTTTACCATCACAAACTCCCTCATTTAATCATTCAGAGGGTTTGTGACTGGTAGAAAGTTTTGTACTTCCTGCTTTTTTTAAAAAAAACAATTGCCAGGTCAAGCTAGAGTTTGAGTAGAAAACCAGTTACAGCACCTCATGTGGGATAGCCATCTATAAGGCATGCATGTATTCACCAGAGGAACATAGGTTCACTCATACCACATTATAAAAAATTGTCACAGGTACTTATTTTGAACCTGAGAAAACCACACCTAATCCAAGGGTGATATCTATCCTGCAATTTTGAGAAGTGCAACAGATGACCACAAAACACTTTACAAATTAATAACTAATACTATTGAATATGATTTTACAAGCTTTGTTTTGTCAACCTTGGAACATAACTAAACCGCACATGGTCACAATAGAACCTTTAACATAAAAACCCAGGCAATAAACATCAATTACACTAGGTAAACTATACACTGACCAATATCATAGTCACTGGGATCTATTCAAGTGGCCTCATCATGCCAATTTCATTATGGGCGGGTACATTAAGAAGTTTAACAATGAAGTATAATTGTTATCTTCAAACAATAATATTGTTTTAGCAAAAAGGCCAAAAAAAGTGGCGTGACCCTGCAGAAATGGCTAATTCCCAACAATCCCCTAGACCGTAGCATTGCATTGTACACTGAGCAGTTGCATAACGGGAAAGAGAATAGTAACATTTACTCTACACACTTTTAAAGCATATCAATTCACACATTGAAAATACATTTGTATTTTAGAACATAAATAGGTTGTCTTTTAAAAACAAAGGTATTTCTTTATTTATGCAAAGTGGTTTTAAAAACTGCCTAGATTGACTGATAAGAAGGTTCAGCCAATACTGTGTGTTATTTGATATGAAAAGTGCCTTAAGATGCCAATTACTAGTTGACTGTACTGACAGAGGGCAAATTCTACACCTGTAAACCTGGGTGCCATATTGAATCCTCAAGAAAGGACAGGATGTGTCCTGGCCGGGATAATCATCACATGATCTTCCTAAATCTATGACGGGACTGGTTTGGGTTCCTAGGCTGGGGGCAAGGCTGCCGGTAAAACAGATTTTGGAGTTCTTGCACCCAAGAAATCTGGTGCAGGAACACTGGGACTGCTATAACTGGGATGAGGCAGTTTCCCTCCCATTGTCACTGCTGCACCCTTCTCAAAATCAGGGCCTTCCTTTTTTAAGCCATATGTGTACTCTCTGTGGTTAGAAATAACGTGTGCCCTATCTTTGTACCTAGGAGAACTACTTGTTTTTTTCTGCAGTTAGAATTTACATTAGATGAGATTGGTGACAGTGTACTTCACTTTTGGCAGGATTGATTGCCTTAGGTGAAAATGTTGCTGATACACAGAGATAAACAGAGTAAAATAATATGGACGGTATTTAGAGTTTGGTGGAAGTGGAACACCAGTCATAAAGTGGCGAATGCACCACTGGATCAACTTATGGTTTGTCATCCAAGTTTAGATGTGGGTAAGGTACCAGGGTTCCATTGAGGAAAGTCTTGCAATGATCCAAGGAGACATTATCTCTCTTAGAAACATATGATCTGGTGCTACAGATTTTCATCAACAGACAGACTGCCAGCCTCTGAAACTCTATTTTTATGTATTGTTAGGGTCACAATGGAGACTCAAGCAGCAGCTACTGCTCTTGTTTACTCAGATTGCCCTACTCTGCAAGTTGTTTTGATGATGTACACCAATGTAGGGTGTATACTACCCAGGCAGACTGAAGTTTCTTGCTCATCAGAACCAGATTTAACACTGGGAAAAGAAGGCCTAGTAATTGTTGTGAACAATGACAGTGAACTCACAACCTTTCCAGGTCTACACATACCACAGCTAAATGCAAGCTCTTTCTAATTTGCAGAACATTCTGTGAATTATAGTTTTTTTAAATGGGCTTGGGATATTATGCTCATGGGAGCCAAAACAGTTGCTGTGAGTAACTACAAGGATTTGGGGTCTGATGGACTACTGTACTGGTCTCAAAAACAGTCGCAAATTGCTCAATGACATTGCATCTAGTAATCTATTTTGTGAACTGACCTACCTACTAGTTGGCCAGTTCACAAAATAAGGAATGGGAAGGGGTTGCGACTCCCTCCGATTGGTTACATTTGCAAGGATGGTGGTGGCCTGCAAGGGACAGCAAACCACCATCCCAGTGAAAGTATTTCAAAATGGATTTTTTTTAAGTAGCCCAAGTATCTTAAAGGAAATGGGGGTGCTTTAAAAAAAAAAGATTTTCCATTATAAAAAACTTCAGCGAAAGTCAGTTACCACCCAAATTTGGGAGTCGGTAACTGGTCTATGGTTTGTGACTAGAAATCCTTTTGCAAACTATTGATACATGGGTTACTGATTCTCAACTTGGAAGGCATATCCTTAACATGCCCCTTTCAAACTTTAAAATGGTAAACATTCCTAAACCCAATTAGCAATTCGGAAAAACCTTATCAAATCGTTAAATCAGTTTAGTATATTAGAAAACAGATTTTACCATCACAAACTCCCTCATTTAATCATTCAGAGGGTTTGTGACTGGTAGAAAGTTTTGTACTTCCTGCTTTTTAAAAAAAAAACAATTGCCAGGTCAAGCTAGAGTTTGAGTAGAAAACCAGTTACAGCACCTCATGTGGGATAGCCATCTATAAGGCATGCATGTATTCACCAGAGGAACATAGGTTCACTCATACCACATTATAAAAAATTGTCACAGGTACTTATTTTGAACCTGAGAAAACCACACCTAATCCAAGGGTGATATCTATCCTGCAATTTTGAGAAGTGCAACAGATGACCACAAAACACTTTACAAATTAATAACTAATACTATTGAATATGATTTTACAAGCTTTGTTTTGTCAACCTTGGAACATAACTAAACCGCACATGGTCACAATAGAACCTTTAACATAAAAACCCAGGCAATAAACATCAATTACACTAGGTAAACTATACACTGACCAATATCATAGTCACTGGGATCTATTCAAGTGGCCTCATCATGCCAATTTCATTATGGGCGGGTACATTAAGAAGTTTAACAATGAAGTATAATTGTTATCTTCAAACAATAATATTGTTTTAGCAAAAAGGCCAAAAAAAGTGGCGTGACCCTGCAGAAATGGCTAATTCCCAACAATCCCCTAGACCGTAGCATTGCATTGTACACTGAGCAGTTGCATAACGGGAAAGAGAATAGTAACATTTACTCTACACACTTTTAAAGCATATCAATTCACACATTGAAAATACATTTGTATTTTAGAACATAAATAGGTTGTCTTTTAAAAACAAAGGTATTTCTTTATTTATGCAAAGTGGTTTTAAAAACTGCCTAGATTGACTGATAAGAAGGTTGAGCCAATACTGTGTGTTATTTGATATGAAAAGTGCCTTAAGATGCCAGTTACTAGTTGACTGTACTGACAGAGGGCAAATTCTACACCTGTAAACCTGGGTGCCATATTGAATCCTCAAGAAAGGACAGGATGTGTCCTGGCCGGGATAATCATCATATGATCTTCCTAAATCTATGACGGGACTGGTTTGGGTTCCTAGGCTGGGGGGCAAGGCTGCCGGTAAAACAGATTTTGGAGTTCTTGCACCCAAGAAATCTGGTGCAGGAACACTGGGACTGCTATAACTGGGATGAGGCAGTTTCCTCCCATTGTCACTGCTGCACCCTTCTCAAAATCAGGGCCTTCCTTTTTTAAGCCATATGTGTACTCTCTGTGGTTAGAAATAACGTGTGCCCTATCTTTGTACCTAGGAGAACTACTTGTTTTTTTCTGCAGTTAGAATTTACATTAGATGAGATTGGTGACAGTGTACTTCACTTTTGGCAGGATTGATTGCCTTAGGTGAAAATGTTGCTGATACACAGAGATAAACAGAGTAAAATAATATGGACGGTATTTAGAGTTTGGTGGAAGTGGAACACCAGTCATAAAGTGGCGAATGCACCACTGGATCAACTTATGGTTTGTCATCCAAGTTTAGATGTGGGTAAGGTACCAGGGTTCCATTGAGGAAAGTCTTGCAATGATCCAAGGAGACATTATCTCTCTTAGAAACATATGATCTGGTGCTACAGATTTTCATCAACAGACAGAATGACAGCCTCTGAAACTCTATTTTTATGTATTGTTAGGGTCACAATGGAGACTCAAGCACCAGCTACTGCTCTTGTTTACTCAGATTGCCCTACTCTGCAAGTTGTTTTGATGATGTACACCAATGTAGGGTGTATACTACCCAGGCAGTCTGAAGTTTCTTGCTCATCAGAACCAGATTTAACACTGGGAAAAGAAGGCCTAGTAATTGTTGTGAACAATGACAGTGAACTCACAACCTTTCCAGGTCTACACATACCACAGCTAAATGCAAGCTCTTTCTAATTTGCAGAACATTCTGTGAATTATAGTTTTTTTAAATGGGCTTGGGATATTATGCTCATGGGAGCCAAAACAGTTGCTGTGAGTAACTACAAGGATTTGGGGTCTAATGGACTACTGTACTGGTCTCAAAAACAGTCGCAAATTGCTTAATGACATTGCATCTAGTAATCTATTTTGTGAACTGACCTACCTACTAGTTGGGCAGTTCACAAAATAAGGAATGGGAAGGGGTTGCGACTCCCTCCGATTGGTTACATTTGCAAGGATGGTGGTGGCCTGCAAGGGACAGCAAACCACCATCCCAGTGAAAGTATTTCAAAATGGATTTTTTTTAAGTAGCCCAAGTATCTTAAAGGAAATGGGGGTGCTTTAAAAAAAAAAGATTTTCCATTATAAAAAACTTCAGCGAAAGTCAGTTACCACCCAAATTTGGGAGTCGGTAACTGGTCTATGGTGTGTGGCTAGAAATCCTTTTGCAAACTATTGATACATGGGTTACTGATTCTCAACTTGGAAGGCATATCCTTAACATGCCCCTTTCAAACTTTAAAATGGTAAACATTCCTAAACCCAATTAGCAATTCGGAAAAACCTTATCAAATCGTTAAATCAGTTTAGTATATTAGAAAACAGATTTTACCATCACAAACTCCCTCATTTAATCATTCAGAGGGTTTGTGACTGGTAGAAAGTTTTGTACTTCCTGCTTTTTAAAAAAAAACAATTGCCAGGTCAAGCTAGAGTTTGAGTAGAAAACCAGTTACAGCACCTCATGTGGGATAGCCATCTATAAGGCATGCATGTATTCACCAGAGGAACATAGGTTCACTCATACCACATTATAAAAAATTGTCACAGGTACTTATTTTTAACCTGAGAAAACCACACCTAATCCAAGGGTGATATCTATCCTGCAATTTTGAGAAGGTCAACAGATGACCACAAAACACTTTACAAATTAATAACTAATACTATTGAATATGATTTTACAAGCTTTGTTTTGTCAACCTTGGAACATAACTAAACCGCAGATGGTCACAATAGAACCTTTAACATAAAAACCCAGGCAATAAACATCAATTACACTAGGTAAACTATACACTGACCAATATCATAGTCACTGGGATCTATTCAAGTGGCCTCATCATGCCAATTTCATTATGGGCGGGTACATTAAGAAGTTTAACAATGAAGTATAATTGTTATCTTCAAACAATAATATTGTTTTAGCAAAAAGGCCAAAAAAAGTGGCGTGACCCTGCAGAAATGGCTAATTCCCAACAATCCCCTAGACCGTAGCATTGCATTGTACACTGAGCAGTTGCATAACGGGAAAGAGAATAGTAACATTTACTCTACACACTTTTAAAGCATATCAATTCACACATTGAAAATACATTTGTATTTTAGAACATAAATAGGTTGTCTTTTAAAAACAAAGGTATTTCTTTATTTATGCAAAGTGGTTTTAAAAACTGCCTAGATTGACTGATAAGAAGGTTCAGCCAATACTGTGTGTTATTTGATATGAAAAGTGCCTTAAGATGCCAATTACTAGTTGACTGTACTGACAGAGGGCAAATTCTACACCTGTAAACCTGGGTGCCATATTGAATCCTCAAGAAAGGACAGGATGTGTCCTGGCCGGGATAATCATCACATGATCTTCCTAAATCTATGACGGGACTGGTTTGGGTTCCTAGGCTGGGGGGCAAGGCTGCCGGTAAAACAGATTTTGGAGTTCTTGCACCCAAGAAATCTGGTGCAGGAACACTGGGACTGCTATAACTGGGATGAGGCAGTTTCCCTCCCATTGTCACTGCTGCACCCTTCTCAAAATCAGGGCCTTCCTTTTTTAAGCCATATGTGTACTCTCTGTGGTTAGAAATAACGTGTGCCCTATCTTTGTACCTAGGAGAACTACTTGTTTTTTTCTGCAGTTAGAATTTACATTAGATGAGATTGGTGACAGTGTACTTCACTTTTGGCAGGATTGATTGCCTTAGGTGAAAATGTTGCTGATACACAGAGATAAACAGAGTAAAATAATATGGACGGTATTTAGAGTTTGGTGGAAGTGGAACACCAGTCATAAAGTGGCGAATGCACCACTGGATCAACTTATGGTTTGTCATCCAAGTTTAGATGTGGGTAAGGTACCAGGGTTCCATTGAGGAAAGTCTTGCAATGATCCAAGGAGACATTATCTCTCTTAGTAACATATGATCTGGTGCTACAGATTTTCATCAACAGACAGAATGACAGCCTCTGAAACTCTATTTTTATGTATTGTTAGGGTCACAATGGAGACTCAAGCAGCAGCTACTGCTCTTGTTTACTCAGATTGCCCTACTCTGCAAGTTGTTTTGATGATGTACACCAATGTAGGGTGTATACTACCCAGGCAGTCTGAAGTTTCTTGCTCATCAGAACCAGATTTAACACTGGGAAAAGAAGGCCTAGTAATTGTTGTGAACAATGACAGTGAACTCACAACCTTTCCAGGTCTACACATACCACAGCTAAATGCAAGCTCTTTCTAATTTGCAGAACATTCTGTGAATTATAGTTTTTTTAAATGGGCTTGGGATATTATGCTCATGGGAGCCAAAACAGTTGCTGTGAGTAACTACAAGGATTTGGGGTCTGATGGACTACTGTACTGGTCTCAAAAACAGTCGCAAATTGCTCAATGACATTGCATCTAGTAATCTATTTTGTGAACTGACCTACCTACTAGTTGGCCAGTTCACAAAATAAGGAATGGGAAGGGGTTGCGACTCCCTCCGATTGGTTACATTTGCAAGGATGGTGGTGGCCTGCAAGGGACAGCAAACCACCATCCCAGTGAAAGTATTTCAAAATGGATTTTTTTTAAGTAGCCCAAGTATCTTAAAGGAAATGGGGGTGCTTTAAAAAAAAAGATTTTCCATTATAAAAAACTTCAGCGAAAGTCAGTTACCACCCAAATTTGGGAGTCGGTAACTGGTCTATGGTTTGTGACTAGAAATCCTTTTGCAAACTATTGATACATGGGTTACTGATTCTCAACTTGGAAGGCATATCCTTAACATGCCCCTTTCAAACTTTAAAATGGTAAACATTCCTAAACCCAATTAGCAATTCGGAAAAACCTTATCAAATCGTTAAATCAGTTTAGTATATTAGAAAACAGATTTTACCATCACAAACTCCCTCATTTAATCATTCAGAGGGTTTGTGACTGGTAGAAAGTTTTGTACTTCCTGCTTTTTAAAAAAAAAACAATTGCCAGGTCAAGCTAGAGTTTGAGTAGAAAACCAGTTACAGCACCTCATGTGGGATAGCCATCTATAAGGCATGCATGTATTCACCAGAGGAACATAGGTTCACTCATACCACATTATAAAAAATTGTCACAGGTACTTATTTTGAACCTGAGAAAACCACACCTAATCCAAGGGTGATATCTATCCTGCAATTTTGAGAAGTGCAACAGATGACCACAAAACACTTTACAAATTAATAACTAATACTATTGAATATGATTTTACAAGCTTTGTTTTGTCAACCTTGGAACATAACTAAACCGCACATGGTCACAATAGAACCTTTAACATAAAAACCCAGGCAATAAACATCAATTACACTAGGTAAACTATACACTGACCAATATCATAGTCACTGGGATCTATTCAAGTGGCCTCATCATGCCAATTTCATTATGGGCGGGTACATTAAGAAGTTTAACAATGAAGTATAATTGTTATCTTCAAACAATAATATTGTTTTAGCAAAAAGGCCAAAAAAAGTGGCGTGACCCTGCAGAAATGGCTAATTCCCAACAATCCCCTAGACCGTAGCATTGCATTGTACACTGAGCAGTTGCATAACGGGAAAGAGAATAGTAACATTTACTCTACACACTTTTAAAGCATATCAATTCACACATTGAAAATACATTTGTATTTTAGAACATAAATAGGTTGTCTTTTAAAAACAAAGGTATTTCTTTATTTATGCAAAGTGGTTTTAAAAACTGCCTAGATTGACTGATAAGAAGGTTCAGCCAATACTGTGTGTTATTTGATATGAAAAGTGCCTTAAGATGCCAATTACTAGTTGACTGTACTGACAGAGGGCAAATTCTACACCTGTAAACCTGGGTGCCATATTGAATCCTCAAGAAAGGACAGGATGTGTCCTGGCCGGGATAATCATCACATGATCTTCCTAAATCTATGACGGGACTGTTTTGGGTTCCTAGGCTGGGGGGCAAGGCTGCCGGTAAAACAGATTTTGGAGTTCTTGCACCCAAGAAATCTGGTGCAGGAACACTGGGACTGCTATAACTGGGATGAGGCAGTTTCCCTCCCATTGTCACTGCTGCACCCTTCTCAAAATCAGGGCCTTCCTTTTTAAGCCATATGTGTACTCTCTGTGGTTAGAAATAACGTGTGCCCTATCTTTGTACCTAGGAGAACTACTTGTTTTTTTCTGCAGTTAGAATTTACATTAGATGAGATTGGTGACAGTGTACTTCACTTTTGGCAGGATTGATTGCCTTAGGTGAAAATGTTGCTGATACACAGAGATAAACAGAGTAAAATAATATGGACGGTATTTAGAGTTTGGTGGAAGTGGAACACCAGTCATAAAGTGGCGAATGCACCACTGGATCAACTTATGGTTTGTCATCCAAGTTTAGATGTGGGTAAGGTACCAGGGTTCCATTGAGGAAAGTCTTGCAATGATCCAAGGAGACATTATCTCTCTTAGAAACATATGATCTGGTGCTACAGATTTTCATCAACAGACAGACTGACAGCCTCTGAAACTCTATTTTTATGTATTGTTAGGGTCACAATGGAGACTCAAGCAGCAGCTACTGCTCTTGTTTACTCAGATTGCCCTACTCTGCAAGTTGTTTTGATGATGTACACCAATGTAGGGTGTATACAACCCAGGCAGTCTGAAGTTTCTTGCTCATCAGAACCAGATTTAACACTGGGAAAAGAAGGCCTAGTAATTGTTGTGAACAATGACAGTGAACTCACAACCTTTCCAGGTCTACACATACCACAGCTAAATGCAAGCTCTTTCTAATTTGCAGAACATTCTGTGAATTATAGTTTTTTTAAATGGGCTTGGGATATTATGCTCATGGGAGCCAAAACAGTTGCTGTGAGTAACTACAAGGATTTGGGGTCTGATGGACTACTGTACTGGTCTCAAAAACAGTCGCAAATTGCTCAATGACATTGCATCTAGTAATCTATTTTGTGAACTGACCTACCTACTAGTTGGCCAGTTCACAAAATAAGGAATGGGAAGGGGTTGCGACTCCCTCCGATTGGTTACATTTGCAAGGATGGTGGTGGCCTGCAAGGGACAGCAAACCACCATCCCAGTGAAAGTATTTCAAAATGGATTTTTTTTAAATAGCCCAAGTATCTTAAAGGAAATGGGGGTGCTTTAAAAAAAAAGATTTTCCATTATAAAAAACTTCAGCGAAAGTCAGTTACCACCAAATTTGGGAGTCGGTAACTGGTCTATGGTTTGTGACTAGAAATCCTTTTGCAAACTATTGATACATGCGTTACTGATTCTCAACTTGGAAGGCATATCCTTAACATGCCCCTTTCAAACTTTAAAATGGTAAACATTCCTAAACCCAATTAGCAATTTGGAAAAGCCTTATCAAATCGTTAAATCAGTTTAGTATATTAGAAAACAGATTTTACCATCACAAACTCCCTCATTTAATCATTCAGAGGGATTGTGACTGGTAGAAAGTTTTGTACTTCCTGCTTTTTTTTAAAAAAACAATTGCCAGGTCAAGCTAGAGTTTGAGTAGAAAACCAGTTACAGCACCTCATGTGGGATATCTATAAGGCATGCATATATTCACCAGAGGAACATAGGTTCACTCATACCACATTATAAAAAATTGTCACAGGTCCTTATTTTGAACCTGAGAAAACCACACCTAATCCAAGGGTGATATCTATCCTGCAATTTTGAGAAGTGCAACAGATGACCACAAAACACTTTACAAATTACTAATACTATTGAGTATGATTTTACAAGCTTTGTTTTGTCAACCTAGGAAAATAACTAAACCGCACATGGTCACAATAGAATCTTTAACATAAAAAGCTAGGCAATAAACATCAATTACACTAGGTAAACTATACACTGACCAATATCATAGTCACTGGGATCTATTCAAGTGGCCTCATCATGCCAATTTCATTATGGGCGGGTACATTAAGAAGTTTAACAATGAAGTATAATTGTTATCTTCCAACAATAATATCGATTTTAATAGCCTTGAAAATGCTCCAGTACAGAGTCAAACATGTGTCTTCGAATGGAAATACAACAATATAACACCCTGCATATCTAAAAAGATGAATGGATAACAAATCTAACAAAGACACATTTCAGATATATATCGAAATCCAAGAAAAAAAGTAAAATATATCACAGTGAAAAAGGAATGAGAGCAGAAGATGATAAATCACCTATGATGAAAAACTGAAAGGGAAAAGCCATAAATGACCACTGCATTAATTTACAAGCAGTGCAGAAAGAGTGTGCTCTCTCATATCTCTAAGAACTCAGTTTAAGCTACTTACAACTAAGGAGTTGGAAACAGAAGTCTCAGCAGTGCACCAGAAAATAGACCTGAGAAGCATGCTGTAAATGATGCTTGATGCTGGAAGTCCTGGCAAAGATGAGTTTGGCAAAATGGAGTCAGAAAGTCTGATTCTGGGAGGGCTGAACAGAAAGCCTTGGCATAAGTCCAATGGCAGGAAGCTGGTTATACCAAGGATAGATATGAAGATGGGTTGGTCTACAGTGAGAACTCAGATCTGGTTCAGGAAAGACTGATAATGCCCCAGGAGCTCTGGAACCTCCTAGAGCAAATTGCCCATGAAAATCACTTGTCAAGACATTTCCAGGTAAACATAATAGGCAGAATTTACTCTCTAATTTCTATTGGCCTGAAACAGGCATAACCTTTAGACACTGTTACAGCTCATTTCCCACTTCCCAAATGCTTGGTAATTTTGGGAGATAAAAAGGGGCATCCGTAGTGCCACTATGAATTGCAGAACTTCTTTTTAGAGGACAAACATTGTCATTGCAGGATCCCCAAGGACTCACAGAACTTCCAAAAACAAGTATATATTACTGGTCATGGACGGGAGCTCAGGTTTCCTGGAATCATTTAATTTGAAAAGCACAATCACCTCTCTGGGAGCCATTGGTTTGATTGACATCTTCTCTTTGGTTGTGTTTCTTAGGAAAGCGGTTTATGAAATTCATGTCAACCTACATGGAGATCATTTTGAATAAGATTGATGCAGAATATAGTTTTGAGCTCTCCTATCACACCCAAAATTGATGGTCTGGTAGAGTGACTCAATTTGGCTTTCAAATTCATGAAGGGTACCTGGGAACAAATATTGAGAAGGATGCAGGATAGCCTTGTTCCATGTTTACTTTCTCCTTATTGGGAAATATCACAAAAGGATATAGCATTTAGGCAATTTGAACTTTTGTACAGGTACCCTATCCATTGTCAGATCACTTTGTGAAGGAGAAATTGGAAGGGAACTCGAGATCTGCCACACATAATGTGGAAGATTATAATTAAGATTGTTCTGTTGCTGCATTTGTCAAAAGGTAACCTCCAGGGTAACCCCAAACTGCTGAATGACTAAAACACAATACTGACTGGTTAAAAAAGGACAGGAGACACTGATAATGAAACACTGAGGTGATGTGGAATGCTTGCAAACATCTCAGTCACTGTCGATGTATCAGTCAGGCTGCATTCCAGTCCATTGTCTTTTTGCCCACTATTTCACTCCAAACAAGGACCATCCATATGCAAAAAAATACCTGACCCTGCTCTAGAAGTAACATCCTAGCATAAACGCTAGTCCAGTATCCACTTTTGGAGTTTGGTTCTGAGAAACAAATTAAAATTTAAATGGTTGGTGAGCAGCCACCAAAACCAACAACGGCTGTTCAACAAACGTTTTGCACTTTGAAGGGAACTGCCATGACGTCAGGTCCTTTCAAAGAATAGAGATGACCGCTGAGCTAGCTGCCATGTCTATATTTGGCAGATCGTAGCCTGCCAGGGCGGTGGAGGTATTGTTGTCCTCCACCATGACAGATGGAGTACCGTCCACCAAATTTTAAATCAGGCCCGACGTGATTACCATCCACTCATCTGTGGGCCTCTAAATGAGGTGGGCGGACTGAAAGCCCCTAGCTGCCTTGTGTGAACTAAGAGCCTGCCTGCATTTACTGTCAGAACCGTTTAGCTCTTGTGCTGTGAGCTGCTGCCCCACAGACCATCTACCTGATGCGGATTAGCGTTTGAAATTTACTAGCTACTGCCATTGTCCACACTGATCCTACAAGGCTGCAATGCAACACAGAACTGTGTTTCTAGATCTCTGTTATTCTCTCCTAAAATCTGGACAGCACACTCTGTGGTTATAAAAACACCCCAACAATGAATGCAGTTCCTTTATTTTATTCATACATTTACATTTTATTCATGTGCATTAAATTAAACTCAAATTATAGCACCACTGAAGTTCTTATAATGTCCAATGAATTTAAACTTTTGTGTCTTGATCATGGGGACAAAAATGTTTCAAATCCTGTAATAAAACAGAATATATTTATGTTTACAATTAAGGAGTTAAAGTCATTCCGGGTGGCATTTACCCATCACGATGAGAGAAGAACACCAATGATGAAGCATGCAACAGAAACCTGGGTGAGGTGTCCTGATCCATAACGTTTGAAAATTATGGTAAAACCAAGTGTGACGACAAGGTCCACCCCCTCGCAGCATCTCATGTAGAGATTGACTACCAGATTATGAGAATTGTTGCAAGAGGTGACTTTTTCTCCATGATTGAAGGGTTTGTAAGTACAAACGTTTATTCGCATGCCTTAGGGTGCATGCGTTTATTGCTTCTAGTCCTGCCGAAAGCCATATTGACCTATAGAGGCACCCAGTTAGATGGCTGAAACATGTTGACCACATTGAGGATGACTGAGATCAATTTAAGTCTCATAAAGATCCACCACTGTTTTTCAAGTTTGACCAGGACCTCCATTATTAAAATTTCTACATGTGGTAGGAGTTCCTGAGCCAATTTTAAATCACATATCACCACCACACACACTGTCACAATCACAAAGAAAACCAGCTCCCCTGTAATCAGGCGTCGCAGCACACCCTGGAAGCATTCGGCGACCAGGATGGGAACCCAATGATGAAGCATGTCACCAACTAGGTTAGTGAGTGAGGGTTCTAAAAAACACACTGTGGGTTCCAAGGCACACTTGCCAGAAGGATTATTAGAACCGAATATTCTAATCTTTAGTTGAGTAGGCAGCAAACTCATTCTAGTTTATTATATTAGTGATTGTCTGGGAAGGCGGACGAGTTCCCTATATCCCTCTCTCTCTAGGAATTCATCTAAATCACTAATTCCCTTATAGGCTTCATGATTAAGGAAGTTATTGTAAAAATGGATCAACAAAATATTGTATTCTTCTGTCAGCGAGGTCAGTGATACCAAAAACTGTGGTGAAGACCATTTGGAGACAAAAAAGTACATTAGGGATTGTAACAGGAACAAAGTGGCAAGATCCCCTCGTGCCCTTCCTGCTGGAGAAGCAAGTGCTGGTTGGAATGAGGAGGAAAAACCATCTATGTGAAAGAGGTCAAGCATCCAGGTTTCTTGGGCACAGAGGAGGTCAAAGGATGCAACCAACTTTTGCCAATCTGGATTCATTAGCTTGTGATGGGCGCCTGCAATGTTCCAAGTAGCCACTGTCACCCCCTCCTGATAGGATTTTAGATTTCTTGTTGACTCGGCCTCCAATTCTGAGCTTCCATACTATAGGCATGTGAGGCTTCGCCCTTCGTGGCTTCTGAGTCTGACGTTTGTGTAGGGCCATGTTGATCCAAATGTGGGAAGAATGGACTTTTCATAGATTGCATGGTAACCCTTTGGTTCGATGAGTCTAACAATTAGGGTGTAATCGCACCAGAGTCAGGACTAATACAGTCCTCAGAATTAGTCCTGTATTCCACAGCACCTGAAGTGGGATCATACTCCCTTGGAAAATGTCAGTCATTGTCTTCCAAACCAACAAGGGGCGAAAATCTGTTTCTAGCTGTGACTTTGTGGTCACCCATTTCCACAATATGTAGGGGGTTGGTTGGAGGTTTCCCACTGGATGGGTGGGATTACATGATTATAAAAGTAACCCAGCAGCAAGATTTTTATTGGAATTGACTTTTTCATGTCTGCCCTGGCCAAAGTCAGGATTTCTCTCACTGTCTTTGGGTTTCTAAAATGTATTATAATGTAATCACCAGGGAACTGTTTTTCCTTAGGGCCAATGCTCCCCACCCGTCTCACAAGGATGATTTCATTTATAGGAGCCCACCGAGTATTGATGTTGTTTTTCAGCCAATGTGCCACTTTGTTTCACAGGGCTTAAAAAGGTTCCACTGTACCGCCTTGGAGGGAGGGTACATTGTCTAGAACCACTACATTGGGGCTGGCCGTCGGTGTAAGGTTAATCACTGGGATAGATGTCACACTACTTGAGCCACTATTGAGATTTTCTTTGATGGCAGCAAGGCGGGGTGAGGTTCACAACTTGCATGCAGCGGGTTTGAAGCTGCCCCTGCAGTTGGCCCACGTGGTGGAGTGTTAAAGTTGCCTTTTTTGCCACTCCTATTTGATTTGTAGGGCAGGGCCTCAGTTTGTATTGAGGCGGGGGCCTCCATCACCACAGGTGATTGCACTTGCACAGGGATTTGCACTTGTGTCTTTCCAGGCATGGCCAGGGTCTTGATATTTTCCTCAATTGCAACAAGCCATTCGCACTCGCAAGACGTACAACATAGGGGTTATCAGTGAAGAAGGACGGTGAGGAGGAGGAAGGAGAGTGGTCATGGCGAGAAGGAGGCAGCCACGGCAGGTAAGTGCCTTTTTAATTACTTTATAATTACTTTGGGAGGGTGGAAGGACCGGCTAACTAAGCTCCGCCACGGAGTTGTAGTTTTGCCTACACTCCGCATTCGCAACGGAACGCGGAGTAGGCAAAACTACGTAAACTACACTGGCGGAGCGTAGTTACCTGCCCGGGCTTAATAAATTGTCCACATCTGTGGTTGTGACTTATGGAGCCTTATAATTTTTGACTATGAAAAGTTTATTCAGTTTAGTTCAAATCACATTACTTTGGCCGCCAGGGCCATAAAAGTACAAACAATATAAAACACATAAACACAGTAATAAACATGCTTAAAAGATTCTCCAGCAAAACAAGTTATGAGATAAAAAGCTGAATACAATATGAACAAATATTATGATTTACAGGAAAAATGGGGTTGAGATACAGTAAACCGCACCTATCACTTCTAGTGACTTCACAACAGTTCAAAAAATGGGTAGTGTAATGATAAGAAAGATCAAACCCCGAACCTTCCATAACAGAGTCACCTCCACACTAAATCAAAACAGAAAGATCAGCACACCATAGGGTACATATATATGACCAATATCTTCACTGCATTGCCAAATTCCACATTAAACCTTCATTTGAACTTAATGCACAGATTCCATTTCATTTTTCTTTAAAATGTTTATTTCATTCACATCTTCTCTCTCTACTTATAAGAAAAACATTTCTTCAAAAGTAGCCAAAGAATCGCCAACGTGCTTTGTCTCTTACATGAGACTTCTTCAGTGCTACGAAAATGCAAACAATAAATATACATTGAGAACATATATGCCACAAGACATTTTTCTTCCTGCACATCATTTCCCACATCCATTGATCCTAATCAGTGCCATATCACAATACAACCTTATAATATATGTCCTCTGTGCACTATACATGTAATATTTATTATAAAACAACAACATTACAAAACAGGATTGGCTATGATGTAATTATTCAGTTAAATATTACATCCTCAATGAACAGTTAACACACAATTTAGTAATCTGTATCAAGATGTATTTCTACTTTTTTCTCAATGCACATGTCTTTGCCACAGTAACATTAATATGTACCTCATTAATTAAGCTTCTTGGTATTGATCGACACACCCATTGACTGGTCTGGTCTATCAGTGCATGCTAGGTAATCTTCCCTCCTAGTTCGATAATTTTATCTAAAACATGAACATTATTTTGTTATCCAGCAATTATATCTGTGTCACAACTATTTACACTTCCTATGAGTAGGGGAGTTCCAGACTCCCTCCATTACTACAACAAAAATAAACTCGATGCGTACAAATATATATTTCACAGATATTCCCAACCTCTCTTTTCTATAGCTGATATGTTTCTCCCTATATCAACAACATTAAATTATAGGCTCCCTGTTTAAGCGAGATCTTATTTGTTTGAACTGCATGTACCACAATGCATCAAGGCACATTCCACAATCAATGTAAACATGACTGTGCAATAACTATAGACTGCACTACACCAGTTCCCAACATTGATCGATTTTGATCATCACTAATTGGTGACAAGAACCTGATCGCCCGTATATTTGCAACAACGCTCAATTCACCTCTCCTTTCGTAAGTGACACACACCATAGTTTTATTTTGCATTTTATACCACATGCAGTTTGACCCACTGTACATTGTGACTCACCCTCTAACACATTTGAAACAGAGGAGTTAGCCACTATCATTTAGACCCATGCCATCACCTCGGTTGCGAAATCTTAGATCTATTTCATGTCACAATATGTTTTGACAAACCCCTAATGAATTTAAATAAGAGAGAGTTAGGCCACTGATATTTAGACCCAGGATGTTAGTTAGATTCCAACTATTTGGTAACAATATCCCAGAATCTCTGCATATCTTACCCGCATGGGGTGTGTTCACATCAGTAACGTCCAAACAGTCGAGTGGCAAATGCAACCTCAAACTTTCCCCATTAATCTATATGTGTCTGCTCAAACCGTATCACCTGTGGGTATATTCCAACTCCACCCGATGGCCTCATCTCACACGTAACGGAACTTTGGTCACGCCATCTTAGGTGTATTGCGTGCCCCCAATTAAACACTAGTCATACTTCACCTCATAGGTAGCAGAACTCTGGTTTCGCCATCTTGGGTGTATTGCGTACCACCATTCATACACACATTAAACTAGGTTTACGAAATAAGCACATCCAAACACCTCAAGAGAGTACATTGGGTGAATAACTTCCAAACATCCGATCTATGTTAATCACATAACATAAATGGGTTTGCTGTTAGGATTATATTTAAATACTTCCAGCCATAGTGTTAATATGGCTCCATATGACTTCAACATCTTCTATGTGAATAATCAGGGTTACTCTGTCCTGAGAGCTGGGATCAAATTCAGATCATGTTTAACCTCATACTTAACGGAACTTTGGTCGTGCCATCTTTGATGTATTATGCGCCACCAATCAAACATGCCAACTGCTGGTATATTCCAACTCCACCCGATGGCCTCTTATCACATGTAACAGAGCTTTAGTAACGTCATCTTAAGTGTATTTCATTTTCCCAGACAAACAAAAAACTTGGTTCATCTCATAGGTAACAGAACTTTGGTCGCGCCATTTTAGATGTAGTACGCAACACCAATCAAACGCACGTTGAGCTTAGTCTGCGAAATATAAACATCCAAACACCTCAATGAAGTCCATTGGGTGAGTGACTTTCAAACACCCGATTTATGTTGATCACATAACATCAATGGGTTTTCTATTTGAATGTATTCAAATACTTCCAGCCACAGTGCCAATATGACGCCATATAATTTCAGAATCTTCCATATGGCTGGTCAGAGTTACTATGTCCTGAAAACTAGGATGATGTACAAAAGTGCATAAGATTCACATTGGCGGGATTTGCTCCCATACAAATACTGTAAAAGTTTTCGAAACTCATTGCTGGAATTAAGGCCCATATGTGAGTCCACTGGGTGAGTGACTTTCAAACGCCCGATCTGTGTTAATCACATGACATCAGTAGATTTGCTATTGGAATAGTATTTCAATACTTTCAGCCACAGTGTCAATATGACTCCATATGACTCCAAAATCTTCTATGTGGAAGGTCACAGTTACTCTGTCCTAAGAACTGAAATGTTATATCAAAATACATGGGACTCACACTAGCAGGATTTACTCCCATACAATTACTACAGAAAATAGTGAAACTCATTGTTGGAATTAAGGCCCATATGTGCAGTTCTAAGGCGACATATCCACTTAGCTTCTATCTGTCTAAGGAAAAGTTCCCTATCTATTCCCCTTTTGTTATTCATAACTTGCTCTATTGCATGAAACCAAATTGATTTCTCTGTCAGATGGTTCCGATGTATATGGGTCACCATTGGATACTTGCCATCACATTGTCTGATTGCCCTGACATGTTCCTGGTTGTGTGTTTTTAGTTGTTGTGTGCTACTTCCAACATATATTTTACCACTAGCACATCCAATCACATAGAGAATTAAAGTGGTGTTGCAGTTTATGAAAGAATGTATTCTGAGTTCCCTTTGTGTGTTATAACTAAACATGAATGTCTTATTTAGACCTAAGTGGCACACAAAACAGCCCCCACAGGTAAAAACGCCCTTTGGCTTGCACAGCATCCAAGTCACTGAACTAAATTCAGTTTTATTGGCCTTCACATAACTGGGACAAAGAGCTTTCCTTAGGATAGTGCCCTTCCGATATACGATTTTCGGTTTTGATTAAACAATACCCATTGGCATTGTAATCGAATCAAGAATGTGCCAATTCTTACGTAGTATTTTGAAAATATTATTACTATACATGTTGTACTGTGTGGAAAAAATGACTTTGCTATTTTGTTAAGTTGTCTTTCTCTTGTACGTCCTATTAGTGGAGAGAGTCTTTTTCCTGTCCAGCCTCCTAACATTCGCTTCCGCTTTATTGAGACAATCATCACTGTAACCTCGTTCCTTGAAGTCACTTCTAATGTTAATGAGTTTCTCATGGTAAGCCTTACCCTGACTACAATTGCTTTGAGCTCTAACCATCTCGCCATACTGTATGGCGTTGATGGTGGAGCAAGGATGAGCACTTGTAGCATGCAACACACTGTTGCATGCAGTTTGTTTCCTGAAGATGTCACTCTGAATTGTGCACTCATGTGCAAAGAGTATCAAGTCAAGAAAATCAATCTCCTACTTATGATATTTCAAAGTTAGCCTGACATTGTACCTATTCTTGTTCAAATATGCATGGTAAGCCAAAAGGTTCTCTGTCGTTCCATTCCAAATCATGATAACATCATCAATGTATTTTCCATAGAAAATCACACTATCAGTCCAGTTTTTTGACCCAGGGTCCCTGGCATGCTCAGCCTCAAAGAGTCCCATAAAAAGGTTTGCATAAGATGGAGCAAACCTGAAGCCTATGGCAGTTCCCTGTTTCTGAAGGTACCAAGGCGCCATTATACAAAAAGACAAAACCGTAAAGCCTCTATCCCACGTCATTTGTATAAACGTATAAAGACTCTCAACATCCATTGTTACAAATAACAGATCTTCCATGTCCCATTGGAAGTCTTCAAGTTTCCATAGGACATCTTTACTAGTCCTTAGGTATAAAGGAAGGTTCCTTACATGGGGCTGCAAAAATCCATCAACATATTCTGCAAGATGTTCTGAGGGGGACCCATTTCCCGATATGATTGGTCTACCCGGTGGTTATTCAGTGGTCTTATGAATTTTTGGAAAGCTTAAACAGGGAGCCTATAATTAAATGTTGTTGATATAGGGAGAAATATATCACCTAAAGAAAAGAGAGGTTGGGAATATCTGTGAAGTATATATTTGGACGCATCGAGTTTATTTTTGTTGTAGTAATAGAGGGAGTCTGGAACACCCCTACGGATAGGAAGTGTAAATATTTGTGATACAGATATAATTGCTGGATAACAACATAATCTATAGATCAGACTTATGAGTGAACACAGTATTTAAGTTGTCTAATAATAAATATTAGACGTATAGTGCACAGAGGACATATACTATAAGGTTGTATTGCGATATGGCACTAATTAGGATCAATGGATTTGGGAAAGGATATGCAGGAAGAAAAATGTCTTGTGGCATATATGTTCTTAATGTATATTTATTGTTTGCATTTTCGTAGCACTGAAGATGTCTCATGTAAGGGACAAAATGCGTTGGCGATTCTTTGGGTATGTTTGAAGAAATGTTTTTATTATAAGAAGAGAGAGAAGATGTAAATAAAAGGAACATTTTAAAGAAAAATGAAATGGAGTCTGTGCATTAAGTTCCAATGAAGGTTTAATGTGGAATTTGGCAACACAGCCATAGATATTGGTCATATAAATGAATTAGGGTGTGCTGATTATTCTGATTTGAACACATATCATGTAGGAATAAATGCACAATGATTCATGATTCGTGATTAAATTAATTAACTATCTAACAAAAATGGCAATATATACAACTCCCTGGAATAAGGGAAGGTGACTTCATATAAGGCAATTGTCAAACAATTGATTACTTTGAAAGTTTATTCATTTTAACCATCTTCAGACTCTACCTGTTTTGAGTAGAGAGCGGTCCTACTGACCGTGATAATTGCCCCATCTGCACTAAACACCAGCTGAGAGGATTCTCTGGCTACATGATGCAACACACTTTATAACCGAGGTACCGAGTTCTGGCCAATGCTCCTTTTTCCCTTGCCAATAAGTTAACAACTCTTGACCCTGTTTTGTCACTCACGTTGTCTTGTATCATTTTTTCAATTGTCATAGCTGAGGACATTGGCAGTTTGGGAGTTGCTTGTGCCTGTTTACATGATTTGAGTCCTGCAATATTCAAAAACCAACCCATTACATATGTTGAAAGTGAGTGTGATTCCGGTGGAATTTTAAGTGTGGTAGCAGGTGATTCTGTTAGCAATGGTGGGTGCTGCTGCTTCTGATTCAGAGTCACCATTACTCTCTCTAGAGACTGAAGACAGAACTTAAGTTATTAAATGCCCTCAAAGTTACATTTGTTCATCTTCTGTGTCATTTGATTTCCTGATGACCATTTCATGTAAATGGAGACATTCAGTGATGAAAATGGAATGAAAGTAGGCAGCCCTTTTTTAGACCATGGTTCTAGTATCGTAGCACAGATGTACTCTTTGGAGAGCACAATCTCTTCTTGAATCTTTTGATTTGTATTCACACAAAGATTTTGACTAAAACAGCTGCTCTTTCTTTGACATTTGTGTATGTTTGCTCCATCTATTGTAAATGGCCCTGCAACATGTGCAACATTGAAATGGCTTGGCTGACTTTCTGTGTGAAAATCTTAAAAGGCCATAGCATTTGGATCAGGTACTCCTCTAGCCCCCACATGTCTCCCTCCATTGTCATTGCTTTGACAGTAGTATCCCTCTCATTTGCAATATGTAATCATTGATAAACCTATACTTCTCACACAAGTGTTGCAGCATGTGGAATGTGGAATTCCATCAGGTTGGCAACTCTTGTAGGAGGGTTTTTGCAGGGACTCTATTAACACGCTGAACTATCCTCAGCTGCTTCTGGGCTGCAATTAGTGCAAATGCTGTGGGAGATGATGTAAGTTGCTGATTGCTTCTTTCATGAAGACTCTGAATTATACTCTGTCAGCAATGGCTTTAACAATATTACTGCCATTGTCCATGGCAACAAATCCAAAGCTGAGACTTCTGGGTTGAAGCCATTCATTCACTTTAGTATTAAATTGTTCCGGAATGCTAGGAGCTGTATGTGATTTCTCCAGGGAGAAGACTGCAACTATTGCATGTCCACAGGTGCCATTAAAAGCATCAACAGCAGGTAGATCAGCAGCTAGCTTTTGCATAACTCCCATGAAGTAGAATCAGTGTGAATTTATGCACATGTAGTCTGTGGCTTAACAACAGGTCCATATATCTGTCATTAGGTGGATGGACTGGACAGCACTCTTCTCCACTGAATTACGATACAGTACCAGCACTTGATGGTGCAGCACTGGTGCAGCTGCTTCTGAAAAATAGGTCCAGTTTGCAACCTTTTATTTTGACTGAGGATGTCCACAAATTCCTGAAAGTCTTCTCGTACCCAAAAAAAGGGTGAGGGTCAAGCCCTAACATTTTGGGCAGCTTCCCATTGAAAACAATAGTCTAGATCATGGGTTTTGTGATACAGGGACTCCTTGCTGAACATAGACTTGATGGCAGGTTAAGCAGGTAGGCTACTTGGACACTGGGTAACTTTATCCCTCTTTTCCATATGCCAGCAAGGTTGCTGCAGGTGATGACTGCACAATAAGAACAGTCACATGGCTGCTTCGCATGGTGATGATGTCTTTTTCCATTAATCACAAAAGAAGAGGGACAAGAGCAGTATAAAGGTCCAGCATCCATGCTCCTTAATAAGGATATATATCAACAGAAAGGGGTGGCTGTTCCTATAAAGAGAAAGGGATAGTCAAAGGCTGGAGTATACTACTTTGAGGATGCCTTCCTTATTAGCAATTGTTGCCCTCACACATCCATATGGATGTCATGCTTCATCATCGGGAATTTGCTTCTAGTGGATGGCGCTGCAATGCCCCATGGGCCCCGCGAGAAGGCTCTTTAATAGACATATTTTTATTTCAGCCGTGATTATGTGTGCGGGTGTGTGGAGATAGTGGAAAATTGTGGTGAAATATGAAAGTGGTATAAAACTACCTAGAGGGTACCCAGGGCTATGTTTATTCAAGGGTCCCATTGGTAGGGTTAAAAACAATAAAGTGTATATGATAGTCAATGCAAGGTTATGAACCGTGACTATCTGATATGTGATATAAAAAACTTCGGGTCGACATGTTTCACGCCTTGTTGGTCCAGGAGGGATCTGTGGCGTTTCTTCAGGACCAAGAACAAATAGATACCCTACCCTTACCCAGGGCGGCTGTGTATAGTGAGAATTGGGTTATATGTAACAATCTGTAGTGGTGAAGCATGAGGTCAATAGTACCTACGTATTGCTCACCCTGTCATGTTTCCATATTCCAACCCCATCCACCCAGACAGCAAGTTCCTTAGGTCAAGGCAGAGGACCACGTGGATACTGCGGTTTTCTTTCAGTTTCTTGAACATAGAGTATTGCAGTGGATCTACCCCTTTCCCTGCCTTCCTGGAAGGTTGAGTAATACTTAGGTACTATTGACCTTGTGCTTCACCACTACTAGGTATCCTCTAGGTAGTTTTAGACCACATGCTCAGACTAAGAATCTAATTGAGAAATTGATGTGACATTTGAGAGTAAGTCTTTAAAAAACATTAGTGGTAACACTCCAAATTCCTTCCATTTTAAATATCGCAGATAGTCGCCGATGTACCCCAAGAGCCTTCCTCTTAGAACCCCCGTCCAAGAAAAATGGATGGGTCCCTCCTTAAGGGAGGCCCCACCAACCGTCCTCCCATACTGGGAGTTCCTGTGCAGGGGGCCTGGCTGCCCATAGGATGCATGCCTCGGGCCCCCCTACACCCACATTCCTTGTCCCTCAAAGTGCCTGTACCAGCTTGTGCCAACTGCACCTGCGAAGGTGGTTGCCAGGTAAGGACCACGTGTCAGCCACCGCCCCCAACTCCCCGAACCCCTGTAACCTCCTTTTTGACTTGCTGCCAGCAGCCCTTGGAGGGTCCAGTTACGCCGCTATTAACTTTTAATCCAAAAGGATCCTGTCCATGGACCCTAAATGTTCCCACCAATCATGGCCTCCAATGTGCTTGATTATGATCCCTGGGAGTGTAATTCCTGGAGCAATAATCTGTCCAATGCCATCCTCAAATTGGCCAGGCGTAGCCCTCCTTGAACACAGAAAGTTAGCCGATACCCTGCTTCCTTTGCCCTGGCTACGTAGTCACCTGTGAAATGGCAAATCTTTGCACGCTTCAAGTATGAGTGGCCCAACACCAACACTTCAGTAACACTCCCTGCTCCCGCGTTGTCAGGAGGCGATAAATGAACCAATGGCCGCATCAGCTCCTCGCATCCTCCACCTGTGTGAACAGGAGAATACAGAAAAAGGAAAGAGAAATTAGTGGCATAACACCTACATGAGGTTCAATCTCATGTTGTGCTTGTAGAGGTCAGACTACCACCTGCCAATTCTTTGTACTGCTGGCCATGCCAGTCCCATTCCCGCCGCAGCAGTGGCTGCCCCTATCCGGAAAGAATGGGAGCTGTACTCTGTGGGGCCCAAACCTACAACCCTCAGTGCACTGCTAAAGAGTCTCAAAAACTGAAACCTGGTGAGTGGTGTCCCGTCCTCGTGACCCAAAAATGGGCCCATAGTCCCTTGCAGCCGGTGGGCCAGAAAAGCTTACAAATTCATTTTGGGACAATACACATTCCCTGGGGCCCTGTTGAGTACATAGTCACCCCTAGCCATCTGGCCGGTCTTTGAATGAGCAATTGTAACCGCCAGGGGGCCATTAGGGCACTGAATATCCATCCACTGGAGATCACCACTCCTGTCCCCTTTGTTCTTGCCCACTAGCTCCACCACCCAAAATGCCCCGTAAAATGCCAGCAGAAAAGCTGTCCTGAACAGTTGGACCTCCTGCTCTGACCTACAAATGCTATCCAAGCTGGCCATGATGGTAGCTAACTTCACCACATCTATGGGGTGCCTGGAGTCCAACAGGTTCCCTTCCAAACACTGCCAACCCTTCAACGCCCTCTCCACCAGGAATGTTTTGGTTCCATCTGTATACCCTAGCATCTTCGCAAAGAAGAATACTGCTACAACATGATGCTTGGCATTGGACACCGCTTGCCCTTCCTCCTTCAAGGGCCCCAGAGACACTATCACTGACTGGGGTGAAAACCACCCCTGACCCCAGTACACTCATGAAACTTGTGATATGTGCCATATGTTGTTTTGTTTGTAAGTTTTATATAGTGCAAACATATCCCTTGTGTGTATCAGAGTGCTTTACAAGTGCTCAAGGAGCATAGACATATATAAGTACAATGTCATAATCAAGAACAGTACAGGAAATGGCAATTTCCCAGGTGAGAGCGGTGTCACCTCAATGTTAAGACAGATAGATCAAAAAACCAATAGCATAACAAGCGAGCAGTAGTCATTTTTGACGTTGAAGAATCATGATATATTTGGAGAGAGGAGTTCCTAGGGACTAGGGCAGAAATTTGTTCATAAATAGTAGCTTGACTTCTTTCTTGAAAGCTCTAATTGAAGGATTCTGTCTGATTTCAGGGGGGAGGGAGTTCCAAATTCTCAGGGCGATGATAGAAAAGGCTCTGCTGTAAGTTTTCTTCTTGAAGAATCTCTGTGGTTTCAGCAGTAAGGTGCTGGAGCTTCTAGAGGATCTGGAGCCACCTGAAAGTTCAGGCTTCTGATTGAGGTAGCTAGGGGTGTTGAAGTGCAGAGCGTTGTGGGTCATGCATGCAATTTCCGTTTGAATTCTTGCTTCATAGGGGAGCCAATTGACTTATTTCAAATTGGGGGTGATGTGGTTATTTCTTTTTGATCCTGTGATGAGCCTTGCAGCAGAGTTAAGGGAGGCCCTTAATGAAGCGGTTTTGGATCTGGGCAAACCGCAGAGGGTAGCACTTAGACAGCAGACTTGAAGTCGTTGTGGGTGAGGAAGGGTTTTAATTTCCTTAAGATGTTCATTTGGAGGTTTGCTCCTTTAGTGGCAGCACTAAGTGCTTCAGCATGTTAAAGTTCTTGTCGAGCATTAATCCCAATGATCTAGATGAATCAATAACTTATGGTATGCAGTTGAAGGGTGCTAGATGCTTCATCCAACATTAATGATGGGTGAATGTTTGGGTGGGGCGATTAGGAGGAATTAAGTTTTGAGAGTGTTAAGTTTGCGGTGGTTGGATGACAGACAATTTTTGGGTTTTTGTAGGTTTAAGTTGAGGGCTTTGATGCCTTCAGGGTAGGAGGCTTTCATGTATAATTGGATGTCATCGGCATACATGTGATAGTGGATGTTGTAAGAACTCAGAATTTCCGTTAGAGGCTCCATGAACAAGTTAAAGAGAGTGGGTGAGAGCGAGGAACCCTGTGTGACCGCTAATGTACCGGAGCTGTTATAGACAATGACTGATTGACCTTGACTTTTTGAGTTCTGTTTTGGAGAAACAAGGTGAACCAGTTTAGGACAGATCCTGAAAGTCCCATCCTGTGTTCCAATATGTCTAGTAGCTAGTCGTGCTTAACCGTATTGAATGCTGAAGATAGGTCCAGGAGGATTAGAAGGCAAGATTCTTCCTGATCCAATAATATTTTTAGCGCATTGTCCACTCTATGTGTGAGGACCGATTCGGTGCTATGCCTGGGGTGCCAGAATGGAATTGGTCAAGAAGATGGAATTGCTCAATGTGGTTACAGAGCTGGACCTGTACGCATTTTTCAAGAAGCATCACCAGAGTTGGAGTGCTGGAGATGGGGTGGAAGTTATTTAGGTCAGTGTGATCTGCCGTTGTGTTTTTTTTAGGACAGTGGTAACCTGCCTAGACTTTAGGCAATCCGGGATTGTGTCTTGAAGTAGAGAGGCATTTATGATCCTGGCCCAAAGTGGGAGTATCGACTTTTTGATCTCATTGAAGAGGTTGGGGGGTAGTCGTCGTTGAAGTAGTTTGAGGGTTTCAAATCTGCTAGAATTTTAAGAATGGTATTTTCTTCCAAAGCTTTGAAAGAGTTTCATGAGGCATTGTTTTTGAGGCAGTGCCCCTCATTGGCATGCCTTGTACTGGGCGCTAAGCTGGCTGCCACGAGGTCTGGTAAATTGGGGCACCAAGAAGCCACAGATGCTCTAGGTATGGCATCAGGAACTCTGCTGCTTCTCGGTGGTGCGATGTGAAGGCCTGCAACTTAAAATGAGACAATACACCCAACACATGCTTGGCTTTAAAAATGACAATCAATTTCAAACACAGAAGCACGATCTCTCTCAGTAGCCTAAAGATCATCTTACACTTAGCTGCCAGTTGTTTAATACATTCAACCACTGCCATGTTATCCAACCAGACTATTAAGTACTGATTGCGGAACTGCCTAGGCCAAATCGCGACCCATGAGAATAATACAGAGAGCAAAATTCAACTGCCCCACCACCACCTGTAACTGATGCACAGTCACCTTCATGGATGCCAGGCAGTCCTCCACCGCCTGTGCAAAAGCCTTGACTTTCTCTTGGGGGAGTCTAGAGATGCCTACCAGGGAATCCAATTCAATCTCCAGGAGCTCAATAGTCGTAGCTGGGCAACAAGTCTTGTTGCACTCAGGGGTACTCCAAAAATCCCCATCAATTCCTGGATAGACTGTAAGGCTCTACCACACTCTGCCACACCGAGGGCTTCTAGAAAAAGTAAGCGATCCAAATAATGCAACATTCACAAGTGCCCGACATCTGTCTGAATACCCACTCCAGGAAGGGTCTTAACTTTTCGAAATGAGCACAGGAGACAGAGCAATCCATGGGCATACACTTGTCAAAGTAGAATGATCCCACAAATTGGAACCCCAGTAGACGGAAATCATCTGGGTGTACAGGTAGCAATCGAAAAGCGGATTCTATGTCTGCCTTTGCTAGCAACGCCCCCGCCCAAATTCCTGAAGCATGACAATTGCCTGATCCAGAGAGGCATATTTGACTGAGCACAGTGCTCTGTCAACAGCCTGGTTTACAGATTGACCCCTAGGTGCAGATAGGTTGTGGATCAAGCGGTACTCCCCTGGGTCCTTCTTCAGGATCACCGCCAATGAGGAACAGAGAAAATTCTCAAATGGGATTGACTCAAAAGGACCTGCCACCCTCCGCAGGTTCCTCTCCTTTAGTATCTTAGCCCTGGCGTTGCTATGGTTAGTCTTAAGGGACTTTTGGTATTTGCAGTAAGGGACCCATATACATTCCATCACTGGGATCCTGAAGTCACCTCTAAAACCCTCAAACAAGTTTTGTGGAGCCGCTGAGTTGCTATAGATATTGCACCATAACGCCAATGCCTGCCAGCTAACCAGGGAAGGGGCCTTCACCAGGAGAGAATGTTAATTTTTGGGGCCTTTTTCCCTTGACTTTTTAAAACACTTGGACTCTGGGTGGGAAGACAAGCCCCAGAAGGAACAACAGTGTTTGAACTTGCACGTTCCCAGGGGCCTGGAACAAGATCTTTTATTGAAATCCCAACATGACCCCTTCTGTGCCCCCCTCCCTGACTACTACTCACCCCTGTCCCCTTCCAAAAGGGCTGACTAGAAGTAGCATGAAATCTTTGCAGCTTCATAAAGCGCAGCCAGGAATTTAACTCAATCTGATCCCATGCCAGCGTGGGCCTACTGAGCTTAATACTCCTAAACTCCATGCCATAATCTCTCCTGGCAGCACTGACAAACTCATTGTGAGCACATACAATCCTATTCTGGTAGCATGCCAATTGTGCTCCCAAGGTCGGAAAACGCTCTGCCATAATTGCTTAGAAAATCGTGAAGCATTTGATCCAATTCAACAGTGTCTCCTCAACCCTCTTTTTGTATGGCCAATGGCCACCTTCTCTAGATTGGGAGCACTCCTGGCACCGCTTGCTCTTTTCCCACTCAGGTATATCCTCAATCAGATCACACTTATGAATATACCTACCCTTCCACACTTTTCTTTCACCTCCATCGGTACATCCCTGCCCAACTGATCATGCTCGGAAGTACATCCCGAAAACCCATTGCTCGGCAAAAGCACCACCATACCTGTTGGCGCTGTCTCCTGAGGGGTTGTAGGTCCTGCTGGCGCCAGACCTGCTTGCTGCACACCACTTGCATGCAGGGTACTACCCACTGCTGACCCCTGAGCCCCTTGCCCAGCTGGTACTGTCCCACTGGAGGGCTCCACAGGGGTGCCAGCAGTCTGTGCTTGACCACTTAGTCCCCTACACCTTCAATGTGGGCCACCAGCCTCCTGGCCCTCTCCACAATTTTTGCCTTCAGCTACCCCCGCTTAAGTCCCATCCCCCCCAGTAGAGGTGCAGACAACATCTCTACCTTGGAAAGCCAAGGCAAAACGCTGTCTGAATTCGCAACCAAATTGTGCTACCCAGCACCTCCTGCAAGTGTGACCCTAATCGCCATACATCTGTTGCCGTACTCTACAATGCTATTACTTGCCGTCGGGACCATCACAGCAGAAACGCTACTCTGAGCCACCCGTTCACCTATGCTGCTCGCAGGTGAGGCCTCTGAATTACCCAAAGCCCTTTGACTCCCTTCCATCCTGGGTCCCTGACCACGCTTGTTCCCCGGGGGAAATGCCACCCGAGGTGCCACCTCTGGTCTCCTCAGCCTCCCAGTGGACACAACCGGCTCCCTAGGCTGCCCCTCTTGAGGGGCCTGTGAGTGCAGCAAGGTCAAGACCTCATCCATCATGTCCATCCTACGCATCAATGCCTCCATATCTAAACCAGTGCATGTATGCTTGGAACCCCTCTTCGCACCTCCTGCTATCCTGACTATGGACGTGAGAGTGGCACCAAATCAAAGTCTGAAGTGCTCTGCCCCATGAAAAATTACAAGTCACTCGCTCAACTCCTTGGATCAGGGAGCAAGCAGAGATGACCAACCAAAAACATTGAAACATAACCGCCAGGGGTCGTTCCCCTGCTGAATAACAGCCTCAGGAAACTGCAGGCTTCTACCCTGTAGCTCATATCACTACCTAAGCAAGTAAAGCCAGGCGGGATAATATAGTGGCAGGCCACAACACACAAAGGCCCCACTAAGGCAACTCAGGAAAACTCAAAAAGGACCCACACTTAGCCCCCCAGCACTGCTCTCATACTGCTGCTGATCGTGCTGACCCTTTCTGTGCCCCCTTCACGTACTACTACTTGCCCTTGTCCACGTCTGAAAGGGCTGACTAGGAGTAGCATCCAGTCTTTGCAGCTTCATAAAGCGCAGCCAGGTGTTAACCTCAATCTAATCCCTTGCCAGCATTGGGCCTACTAGCCTTAATACTCCTAAACTCCTTGTCATAATCTCTCCAGGCAGCGCCCCCAAACTCATTGTGAGCACATACAATCCTATTCTGGTAGCATGTCAATTGTGCCCCCAAGGTCGGAAAACGCCCTGCCATGAATGATTGCTTGGAAAATTGTGAAGCCTTTGATCCAATTCAACAATGTCTCCTCAACCCTCTTTTTGTATGGGAATGGCCACCATCCCTAGATTGGGAGCACTCCTTGCACACCTTGCTCTTTTCCCACTTGGGTCTATCCGCAATCAGATCGTACTTATGAATCTAACCACTCTATCACACTTTTCTTTCACCCCCATCGGCACATGCCTGCCCAACCGATCATGCTCGGAAGTACATCCCCCAACCCAATGCTGGCATTAGCACAACCCTACCTGTTGGCGCTGTCTCCTGAGGAGAGTGTGTGGGTCCTGCTGGCACTGGAACTACTTGCTGCACACTGCTTGCATGCAGTGTACTACCCACTGCAGACCCCCCCCGAGTCCCTTGCCCAGCCAATACGGTCCCACTGTCCGCCTCCACAGTGGCACCAGTAATCTGTGCTTGACCACTCAGTCCCCCTACACCTTCAAGGTGGGCCACTAGCCTCCTGGCCCTCTCCACATTGTTGCCTTCAGCTACCCTGCTAAAGTGCCCTCCATTAGAGATGTACATAACATCCCTACCTTGGAAAGCCAAGGCAAAAAGCTGGCTAAATTCACGACCAAATTGTGCTGCCCAGCGTCTCCTGCAGGCGTGACCCTAATCGCCATACAACTGTTGCCATTCTGTAAAATACTATTACTTGGAGCTGGGACATTCACAGCAGAAATGCTACTATGTGTCACCCGTTCACCTATGCTGCTCACAGGTGCGGCCTCTGAGGCACCCACTGCCCTTGGACCCCCTTACTTCCTGGGTCCCTGACCCTGAGCATGCTTCTTCACCGGGGGTAATGCCACCCGGGGTGCCACCCCTGGTCTCCTCGGCCTCTCAGTGGGCACAACCAGCTCCCTAGGATGCCCCTCTTGAGGGGCCTGTGAGTGCAGCAAGGTCAAGACCATCACGTCCATCCTACTCATCAATCCCTCCATATCTAATACAGTGCGTGTATGCTTGGAACCCCTCTTTGCAACTCCTGCTATAGTGATTATGGATGTGACAGTGGCACCAAATAAAAAGTCCGAACGTACCCTGCCCAATGGCAAATAACAAGTCACTCGCTCAACTCCTTGGATCGGGGAGCAAGCAGAGATGATGAACCAAAGACACTGAAACATTACCACCAGGGGCCATTCCCCTGCTAAAAACAACCTCAGGAAACTGCAGGCCCTGTAGCTCATATCACAGCCTAAGCAAGTAAAGCCAGGCTAGATAATAGAGTGGCAGGCCACAACACACAAAGGCCCCACTAAGGCAACACAGGAAAACTCAAAAAGGACTCACACTCAGCCCCCCAGCACCGCTCTCTGCTGATCGTGCTCAGAACCAACAGACTGCCTCTAGATCGCCTAAAACTCCTTAAAATGGAGAGCCCGCCAAAAGGAAAACACCATGTCAAGGCCCCCACTCAGCCCTAGCACCGCTCTTCAAATGCTGCCAAAGAGACTGCCTTCAACCAAAAATCCTACAATAAAAGGCAGACAATAAACCACGTTCCTACACTGTTAAAAGAGGGGGGGGCTCCGAGCATTGCTATTGCCCCCACGCGAGCCAGGGTCAGGTGAGAAACAAATCTCAAGCCCATGCGGCTCCCAGGGATACCCCGGGGCTCTTGCATGGCGAGCGGGAACCAAAGAAAAGCTTGCCATGCGTGCCCCGCTTTTAAGGGGCGGGGCTGACCCTCCTCATTGGTCGTGACCTCTAAAGCACTGGAGGTCATGCCCGAGCGGCCAATCCGTCCCGGCCGGCCAAAAAGACCATGGCGCTTCTGCGCCGCGACCCCTGGAGCAGGCCCCAGCTCCCCGCCATACAGGAGGGAGCCTCTGCAATTTTTCCACAAATTGATTGGAAATATCCACCTGTAAGAACGTTATCAGATGTGCTACAATTACCAGGTTCAATGGGACTTATTGTACCCACCTGGGAAGGATGGAAGATTACAATTTTTTGCTAGAATACAAAACGGTAGGCTACAGAAACCCCACTGAGTTATTTTAACGATTAAATTACCAGTAGTGGAAAAATGTATTCCAACAAAAATGCTGCACATTTTTCATCTACCACAACAGATAAATGAAATCATAAAAATATTCTTTAAACAAATGTTGAAACAGGCGGATGGCAGGGTGATATTTGGAGGGGGGGGTAGTTGAATTGTGTCTCAAATAGCAAGAGGCTAAGGAAAACTGGGGTGTCTGGAGAGAGGATAATTTCCCAGGGTTAAAATCTCCGGCCACCCCCCTACTGCTTGTGTACTTCACTCATGCGTGGCATTGATTTTGATAAGGAAGAGGCAGCCCTCGTTGCTTTCCTTGCAGGTTTATAAATAGAGTGCTGTGAGAGGTAGGCTATTTTTCGGACGCTGACTTTTAGCACTCCGGCATTTTTTGTATTTAATTTTGTTTCGTTATTGCCAGCAATAGTTGTCCAGTTTTAGTTTAAGACTAAGATACGTACAGTCAGATAATTATGAAATGTGGAGCATTTTCCATAGCGAAGTTACAAGCTCACACGGTAAGCATTGGATTGATGTTTATTTTTCCTTTAATGTGTCCTTTAAAGTGTCAAAACATGTACAAAACAAATCCTAAACACGCTCTTGCAGCTTGCTTGGTTAGCCCTGCATACTTAAAGCACCGACTTCAAAGCTTTAGGGCATAAAAAGCGCCCATTGTTTGTAATTATTGTTGATCCCATACAAACCTGGTCACATAATTGCTATTTTAAATTCAACTCCTCAGTAATAAAGTCTATTTACAGTGTGATGCGCTTGTCGGTCATAAGTTATGCGTTTTTTTAAAGCTCTTGATCTATTTTACTTGTGTATTTTACAACACTACGCTGCGCTCCGAATTTTCCTAAAACCCATATAGTGTTTTTTATTTCTTGATTTGCATCTTTCAGGTTAAAATGTATATTGCATTTCTTAGCGTATTTTTTCCAGGAGAGGGCGCTAGAGTACTTCAACAAAACAGATGCCCAATCGACAAAGCCCAGTTCGTGTGCTGGTTAGCTAAAATATTGCTAAAGAGTGACGAAGGACAACATCACTGGGGCTGCAGTTTAAAGGTAGCAACTGTACTACAGCATTCCAGAATCCGTAACGCATTCTCGAAATGTGGTTTGTAAATCAATAGGTATTTGCTTTTACCTTTTTTTTCCTTTTGTAGTTTTATATAGGGCGAACTCCATCCGAAGCTATTGGCTATACCAGTTTACATTACACAAGGACACATTCATTTTTAGTAGGCATAGGGAGATTAAGTGATTTGCCTAGAATCACAGGCTGTTGAGCCGACGACAAGACTCTAACCTGGTTCCCCAGTTCCAACTTCGGCAGCTCTGCACGTGCCTTTATAGATGAGGTAGTTTTCACTGGAAGTATTTACTTGTGAGTACGCAGTTACTTGCCCTAATGTATTCATTTGCAGCAGTGCATTTACCCATAATGGTACCTTTATTTGTACTCATGCGTTTAATGACATGTAGTTCCTTTATATTCTCTTGTGCTTTGTCACATTGGCACCAGTGCTTCGAGTGGGAAAAGAAAAGTGCAGGTACTCACCAAGTTGAGCCATGTCTGAGGGGGCGGGGCAAGGAAATAGGTTTAGGGGTGGGGCTACTGGGAAACATTTTTTTTTTTATAATCAATTTTATTGATTTTAATGCAAACAATACAATACAGCCACATACGAGCACAATAAGTACTTTTCGACCCACTGTATGGTTTGTGTTATTCTTATCATCTCAGCTACAACACTACAAAGCGCAAATGCATCCCCCTCTGAACATACTAGCAGCCTAAAGTCACCCATCCTATTCCGCATGACCCAACGATTTGCCCCACACCCTGTTGAACTTCTGCGGGCAGCCCGGTGTTATAAACACCTGTTTCGCTTGGAGCGCACACCACTCCAAGCCCCTGCGCCACTGTGACATCGTGGGGGCAGTGGGCTGTTTCCATTTGGTGGCTATGTCTCTTTTCGCTACCAAGAGGGCTGTGCCCAGAAATGCTTTATCTGCTCACGACCCTCCAACGCCCTCCAGAACTCCCAGGAGAAAGCTAACAGGCATGCGGGAAACCTCCCAGCCCAGCACCTCAGTTCAGCGGCTATAGTGGTCCAGTACCTGTCTATGGCCAGGCATGCCCACACCATGTGGTAAAAGTCTGCATGGGTCATCGCACAGCAAGGGCCGTCCAGGCTTGATAAAAGGCCCGACTGGTACTCTCTGGCCGGGGTGAGATAAGAGCTGTATACTACTATGTTTGGACTAGTCTCAGTCAGTAAGAAATGGTAGTGTCCCGGGGGGCCATGAGAGCGTCCCGCCAGTCATCCTCTAGGGGGCTCAGCCAATTTTCCCAGCGCGCACTGAGGTAGTCAAGTGGAGGAGAGGCATTAATAACGAGTGAACGGTAAATTTGGGAAACACCCCCTTTCCCCAGTGCCCCCATCAGAATCTAGGCCTCAAGCGGGCTAAATTCAGGGAGAGGAGTATCAGTGGGAAGATGGGCGTTAAGTGCATGCCTCAGTTGCAAGCATTTGTGAAATTGTGTTGGGTTGATCCCATAAGTATCCTGCAACTCCTCAAACGTATGTATATGGGCTCCTGATTAGATATCATCCAATTGCAAAATACCTATGAGGTCCCATTTCCAGAAACCCTCCAAAGTGGCCACTTCCCTTAATCAGGTGCCGTTCCGGAGAGGGGTCTGTAGCGTCAGTTTTAAGTCCCAATGTGTCAGTCGAAGCGCATATCTCCACGCAAGAAAAACTGCTCGGGTCACCGCTGGGATGGAGTTTGGGAGCGGGGACCCATACAGCATCGCCTGGAGCTTGGAAAACCCCATGAGGGCGAGCTCCACCTGATACGCTGGGTCGGACCACACTCCGTAAAACCAATCATTAATCACTAATAGTTGGGTGGCTAGGTAATAGGAATAAAGGTTAGACATCCCCGGGCCACCATCATTGGGGCCTCGCTGACAATGGGAAAGAGCCAATCGTACTGGGAAACATTCACTAGGAATCAATATTTTCTTGGCTTGAGCGATAACTGATACAATTCTGCAGTCTATGGTTTGAGAAGCGTGGTGCTGTAATAGTTTTCAGGGTCGGGGTGCTGCAATTAATGTTACAGTTCTGAAGTTGTAGGGATTGTGAAAAATCCAAGCATCACACATGAAACAAGTGTAGCAAATGAGCCGCTTCCAGCATAAAATTGGTAACGATGTGATATGTAGACGGTGGTACATGGTGTGGTAGCACACTGTCATTTAGAGAGAGCACATTTTCCTATGAAATGACCACTACATTTTCACAGATGTGCCGTTTTACTGATAAGACTATACAGCACACCAATGATCATTTGTGGCATCGGGTTCCAGCCAGTGGTGTAGCTATTGTCTCATAGACCTGAGTGCAAGAAAGGAAACTGGCCCCTGTTTGACCTGTGAAAGGCTGCAATAATCTGGGTTCACAGGGCCCTCCAGGCCTCTGTGCCACTGCACCTGCTACACGAATTGAATCTAGGCCACTAGTTCCAGAGAATATTTATCTTTTGTGCATCAACCAGTAAAGCATTATGATTTGTTTTGATCGTATTAAATTCTTCCATGGCACTTCAGAATTACAAAAGAACTGTTTTATCGGCCCTTTCTTACCTCTAATTTTAAAATATTTGTACAGTTAATTGACATGTTTTTAAATTTTGATGTGTGTTAGCAAAAAATGACATCCTACAGACTTTCAAAAATCCTATCACTCTGCAGTCAGAGAAATAAAAGTAAACATCAAACTTCATGTTAAAAGAATAAGCAGTAATGTGTCAGAGATATTGCCTGACATTCGACCTCTGTGAAAAGAGAAAAAAGAACATTTAAAGGCATCTTTTAGCTCTTTCACCTCAACTCTATCTTGGCTATTTTGGGGGTCTCCCCATACTTTCAGCCCCTGTCCGCTTCCTGAAGGTTAACAGCTTGAGAAAAATGTTTAAAAAAAACTAAAACTAAAATCAGTCTGACAATAATAGAAGAGATTGTGCTCGCTGAGCACCAGTATTAACCTCGATGAAAGTGATGTGTCCAACTTACCGTTGTTTACGCCCTGAAGATCTCTGCAGAAGGCGCTGCATGGGTGGAGGGTCCACCAGCTGCAGGAATTGAGTCCTGGGTTCTCATTGATGCTGCATAGATGAGGGGCCCAGCTACAGGAATCCGATACTTGCTTCCTGGGTCCAAGATGGAGCTAGATCAGTGATTCTCAAAGTACGGACCGGGGGCCGCCTGCGGCCCTCTTGACCTTTACGGCCCTCCTGGTGAACAGCAGCATCAGCTGCTGTTTAGTTGCTGAGCACTAATATTCAGAAAAAAAAGTTAAATAAATGGACACGTAATTATTAACCTGCAAATAAATGCTTGCCCCTTTAACATGTTTTTAGACCTCCTTACAAAATACCTGACCCACCCACACCCCCTACTGCCACCCTGCTGGCATCAGTGTGGCCCTCGGTCCCACCAAAGACCGTACTTTGTGGCCCCAGGGCAAATGTTTCTGAGTACCCATGCGCTAGATGGAGGAATCCAGGCCTGGGCCCCAGCTGGCACTGGAGGAAAACCTGCTCAGTAGCTGCTGCTCCTGGCTGCCCCTGGTCCACGACCCTCACTGATGTATGGCAAAGAAGGAAGGGAAAGTCATCACAAGCTGCATTTTCAAAGGCCTTCCCTTCCCACCACAGAGCTACCTATTTGGTGACGTCACACGTTGTGCTGACTCCAACATGCTCATCACTGCCAATGTGAAATGGTAATCATATGAGCATGCGCTGCTGAGTAGAAATGCTCTGTATGCTCAAGTAATCACCATTTCTTTGGGAAATCCTGACATGCTGCAGACAGTACAGGTGCTCTCCCTAGGCACGGAGAAGTTCTGGTACTCATGGGGGAATAACAAATAAATGCCGGTACTCAGTACTGGTGAGTACCGGCCCATTTGAGGCACTGATTGGCATTCAGTGCAGTGATTCATGTCCCTGTATTATATTTGAGATGATTTATTCTGCATTACTCCATTTTTAAAAATTAGGCCAATTTTTAATGTGTAGTTTATCTTAGGAATATATGTATGGGATTTATAACGTCCCTATAAAGGTGAGGCCTTGTGTCACAGCAGAGGTCCTTGACATAAGGGCATTATTTATTTATTTGCTTGTTTGTTTATTTATTGATGTACGTATGTGGTTATTATTATTTGTTTATATATTTTTTAATTTCGAGCTTGTATATCATGTCAAAATGATACCTTTCGTAACATTTGAACAAAGTGGTGGTGTGTAGAGTTGGAGCAAGTAAACCGGGTGTATGAATGATAT
The DNA here is from genome assembly GCA_963921515.1 of Calotriton arnoldi. Taxonomy (NCBI): domain Eukaryota; kingdom Metazoa; phylum Chordata; class Amphibia; order Caudata; family Salamandridae; genus Calotriton; species Calotriton arnoldi. The sequence continues at coordinate 673,189 of CAWUFW010010398.1, forward strand.
GGTCATTGGGTTAATGGGTGAATATCCGTGATCACCAATAAGACTGAAGGCAGTTGTACCAAGGTTCATGGTCTTGATTTGAAGAGAGACTTCCCTTATTATACTGAGCAAGTAAGTTCTGGTTAATCTTCTCTACAATGATCCTGGTCATTCAGTATAATTACTTGTCACTGTGTTTGAGGGTGTGTTGGTTCCCAGCTATGTGATTGGCTGAAGAGCTGTTTTTTAGCTGTCTCCCTAATCCAAAGCAGTTTGGTTTCACCTTCATGGCTTGGGGAGAGTGCCCCCGTGCTGTGGGCCTTGCACTCTTATGAATCTGTTTTTGTGTTCAGTGGTCTGATTAATAAAGTTTTTACTCCGATTTACTCTTGTAGTACTGCTGGATTACTCATGAGTTCCAGAAGTGCACCCAGAGCAGTAGAAGAGTGAGTTGGACCAGATGAATGAAAATATTTGTACGGAGCAGCAGCTACCTTAAGAAGGCCTTACTGGACACAGTCTCCCACCGCACCCTATTACGCAGACTCTACGACGCAGGAATCCAGGACAAGGCCCTCGACTGGATCCGCTCCTTCCTCTCCGGCAGGACGCAGCGGGTCAGACTATGTAGTACTGCTGGATTACTCATGAGTTCCAGAAGTGCACCCAGAGCAGTAGAAGAGTGAGTTGGACCAGATGAATGAAAATATTTGTACAGAGCAGCAGCTACCTTAAGAAGGCCTTACTCGACACAGTCTCCCACCGCACCCTAATACGCAGACTCTACGACGCAGGAATCCAGGACAAGGCCCTCGACTGGATCCGCTCCTTCCTCTCAGGCAGGACGCAGCGGGTCAGACTCCCCCCTTTCCTCTCGGACCCCACACCTACCACCTGCGGAGTCCCCCAGGGCTCCTCCCTCAGCCCAACTCTCTTCAACGTGTACATGGCTCCACTCGCCCCCATCGTCAGAACCTACGGACTCAACATCGTGTCATACGCAGACGACACCCAACTCATCCTCTCCCTATCCAACAAGCCCAACACCGCCAGACGCAACTTTCGAGAAGGCATGGAAGCCGTCGCCAAATGGATGAAAAACAGCTGCCTACAACTAAACACCAACAAAACAGAAGTACTCATCATTGGCCCAAACCCAGACGCCTGGAGCGACACCTGGTGGCCCCCCGTCCTCGGAAACCCGCCAACCCCCACGGACCACGCCCGCAACCTGGGAATCATCCTGGACTCCGAGCTCAAAATGGACCGCCAGATCAACTCCGTCTCATCTTCCTGCTTCCACACCCTCCGCCTCCTTCGTAAGACCTTCAAATGGATCCCCTCGAACACCGAAAGACCGTCACTCACGCCCTGGTCACCAGCAGACTCGACTACGGCAACGCACTCTACGCCGGAATAAACAAAAACCTCACCCGCAAGCTACAGAACATCCAGAACGCCGCCGCAAGACTGGTCCTCAACCTGCCAAAACACTGCCACATCTCCCTGCACCTGCGCACACTCCACTGGCTTCCCGTCGAGGCGAGAATCACCTTCAAGATGCTCACCCACGCACACAAGGCCCTCCACGGCACCGGACCAGCATACCTGAACAGCCGACTCAAATTCCACGCACCCCAAAGGACCCTACGATCAGCCCAGCTCTCCTACGCCATGGTCCCCCGCACCAGAAAGACCAGATCGGGAGGCTGCTCCTTCTCCTTCCTCGCGGCCAAAGCATGGAACGTCCTTCCGCTCCACCTCAGACAGACAACATCGCTCCCCATCTTCGCAAGAAACCTCAAAACCTGGCTCTTCGACAGACCCCCTCCTTGATGGAATGGAACCTGCCCCCCCCCACCCCTAGCGCCTTGAGACCCTTACGGGTGAGTAGTCGCGCTTTAACAAACCCCTGATTGATTGATTGGTGCAGCCGCGCGGATAATGAGGTGGAGACATCTACCGGAATAGCCAAGTCTTGATATTGTTCCTAATAAAATAGGTAATTGTGTTCAAATCTAATGTGAAGAGGCAACTCATTGCAAAGGGGAAACAGCTTTTACAATGAGGTTTTTACCCTGTTGCACCTTTACCACGCATTTTTTACCACGCATGGCTTTAGAACGCGTATGCATTTACAACGTAAGCCTTTACCACGCATTTAAGGTAAGTTCAGGGGTGTGGGGGTCTCCCCCCACAAATACATTGTTTAACATTGTTTATATACTTATATATAAACAATGCTTGGTAAAGTCATACGTTGTAAAAGCATATACGTTCTAAAAAAATGCGGGGTGAAAAATGCGTGGTAAAGGCGTGCAGAGTATTTCTCTGCGTTGTTCCGTTATACAGCGATTGAAAAGCGTAGAAGCATTGAAACAAAAAGATCACTCACCTTGAAGGGCTTTTTACATTAAAGGGAATATATTCAGATGTGTCCTGTTGCAGACCAGAGAATGTGAGTCACACAGTAAAGAATAATACGAGACCTAGGGGCATATTTACAAGACCCTATCTCCACAGGAACGTCACTTTTATCGACGTTCCTGTGGGGATAGGGGCTTCGCCTAATTCACAAGGCGGCGTTAATCCACTTAACTTGTCTTAATGCCATCTTGTGACTAAGGCCCCCTTTCACGCTATACTTAGCGTGAAAGGGGTGGGCAGTGGGTGTTGCGGTGGGCGTACCGCCACAACACCCATTGATTTAGACGCTGCCCCCTATTTACGGCAGTATTTATTTGGCGTAAATAGGAGGCAGCGCAAAATTAAGATCAGGTAAGACCTGGTCTTAAACAGGCGAAATGAGGAGGAATGCTATATTTCTCCTCATTTTTGCTGTTTCTATGTGTGCTGCATTGTGCAGCTCACATAGAAACAACAAAACGCCATGAATGATTGTTTATGTGCAGGAAGGTTTCCCTTCCTGCACATAAACAATTATTTTAGAAATGACGAGTTGCAACTTCTATGTGTGCTGCACAATGCAACACACATAGGAGTTTCAAATCGGCATTCTGGATTGTTTATGTGCAGAAGTGACACCTTCCTGCACATAAACAATCATTCCCCCCAACTCAGACACCCTTGCACAATGGTGCAAGAGTGCCTGCATTGGCGCTAGGCGCCTACATTTACCACCAGTGCTAAGGGAAAGGCAGGGGTGCACCGTATTCTTGTGAAAATGGTGCATCCTTGCATTTAGAAACTGTCAGGCGCAGCGTAAGCCTTCTTGGCATAATACTGCGCTCCGACAGTCTCCTAGTAAATATTCCCCCTAGTATCTTCTGACAAATCACTACATCTTTGAATGCCAAGGCCCTCATCACAAGTTCAGTGGAATTATTGAGATATATACCATTACACCAGAGTGACAAATTTAGCATCTGTATTAAATGCCTCCTATTCTGACTTTTCAAATTGCAAATGAGGCATTTAAAACACAGAATTCCGCATGTTTTGCAGTTGTACAGTCCTTTTTCCCCAATAATTTTTGGCAGGTTTGACCTTCTAGAATTTACCAGGGGTATACTGCAAGGGTGTGATAATTATCACACAACTCGTAATCCTATCTCCAAGCAAACACATGTTTTCACAGGTATCGGAATTTAGCCCTTCACTCATAATGAGGGCCCAAGTGATTTTGGACTGAAAGCCAGTTAAGTGTCCAAAGGTGACCTGTAAATGACAATGGGGCGGGATACCCAGCAGGAGTCTGGCTGCACTATTTTAGAACAGCTAAAGCCTGTAGAAAAGTACTGCTAAGGGGCCAGGATACATTGAATTGAAATGGTCCAGATGCAAAAAAAAAATCATCACTTGGACTACTGACTTTTGATGTTCCAAAGGGAAAACGGATGAATTGTGGGTTGAAGGAATGGCCTGGTCAGGGATCCAAAGGTTAAATAAAGATCACAGGGCCAGATATATGAACATTTCATTTTGCAAGTCTCTAATTGCCATTTTTTGCGACTTACAATTAGAGACTCGCATATTCAAATATACTAATGTGTCTCAGACATGTTAGCGATTCCCAAATGGGTCGTAAGGGACCTTCCTCATCAATATTCATGAGGCAGGTCACAATTTGCGACCCATTGGGAATGGGCAATAACAGGGATGGTGGCTTGCTGGGGACAGCAGACCACCATCTCTTTATTTGCTATTAAATAAAGCAACCTTTTTCTTTTTTTTTGCAGCCCGTTTTTCTTAAAGGAAAACGGGATGCGTTTCAAAAAGAAAAATGAAACGTTTCTGTTTAATTTTTTAAGGGTAGGCAGTGGTCCGTGGGACCTCTGCCTGCTCGTAAAAACATTTTTTGCTACCATTCACAAAGGGGAAGGGGTCCTGTGGGGACCCCTTCCCATTTGCGAATGGGTTACCACCTACTTGAAGTAGATGGTAAACTTCGATTGTCTTGCGATCGCATTCCGGTCGCAAAACAATTGTACATCCCCCTGCGACTCGCAATTAGGAAGGGGACACCCTTGCATGCTCCTTCCTAATACCGACTCGCACACCTTATTTTGTGAGTCAGTAATAGGTTACCGACTTGCTAAATAGGGTTAGTAAATGGCAAAACGCTTTTTAGTGGTCGCAAACGGCCCAGTTCTCTGTTTGCGACCGCTAAAAGCGTTTGTACATCTGGCCCACAATAACGTATCAGTGGAAACTGTGCCCAAGGCTGCACTTCGGTCCAAGAGGTCCAGTACTGCTCTACTTCTCTGCACCAGTGCAGCCCTCAGTGAGTCAAAGACTAGCAAAAGGGCAGTTTCAGTGCTATGGAGGGGCATAAAGCCCATTTAAGAGAGATCCAGTACAGAAAATGTTTCAATAAATTGAGACATTTGGTGATTGATTTCTTTTCTTCGCTTTTGAAGGAAAGTGGCAAAATCTTTGTTAATTGGTCTCAAAGACTTATTATTTTGCAGGTGGGTGGCTCACTTAAATAATCTAACTTCCTAAGTGGAATGTAATATGTGGGCCTGGAATGGCAGCATACTTAAATGCTCAGTAGAAGAAGTTGTCTAAGTTTGCGAAGTATTACACTCACATTGCAACTAGTTTCTTCCTTCTCTATTGCATGCTAACCAGAGACATTTTGGCAACAGCAGAGCTGTGGTTCAACTTCCATACACAGCGCAACAGCGGTTGACATGGATGCCTCGATATTAAGTCCCTGCATTCTGAGCGTAGCACTGTATACCCACATCCAGACTCCCACAACAGAGCTCTTGCATAGCAAATTGCAGTCCACAAGCTTTGCCCTACCAAAAAAAGTTAAAAATATTTAACAATGTTTGCTTTTTAATTAGTAGAAATGCATATATTTTAAGCAGCAGACACAAATCAAAATGCCAAATTCGGTTTAAAATAAACCCACATATAGGAATGTAGATCCCTGATTCTTGAAAGAGTAAATTGTGAAGCACAACCTAGTTCTGCCCTTGATGGAAGCAATCGTATTTCCAGTGCCACCTTCATGTCAAGTATGAAATTAATGCATGCACCTCATGGTCATGGGGAAAGAGCATAAATTTTCACTCAGTGCAATGATAGTGGAAATGTCAAAGAGGGAATGAAGACAGCTCGACAGGTAACCTAGTAGGGAAAAGAGAGGAGTACAGATAGCTAGGGTAAACGTATCTCTTGCCAGGAGCAAAAATATATGGTTATTTGTACATTATATTTGCCTCACTGTCTTTAATCAACTCTTCGATTTCCTCTGCTCTAAAGATAGAAAAATCCACATCACAAAAGCAGTCAGCGGCTTTGTAACACATGTGAATTAACCAGTATAACTAGTGATCTTTTATAGGTGCGTCTTTCAGTTTCGCTTATTTTCGGTAGTGGATTTCTTTGCGATATTACAAAATCATAGTTTCTCATAATGCTGCAGCATTACATTTCTAATTTGGGGTGTTTCATAAAGTTGCTACTACGGATAGTAATCAGATATCAAAGACATGTGAGGTCACTTCCCTTGATTTTGTTCAACATCTAAGAGTGTATCAACAATCATTCCATTAGCTTCTCTGATCGCATTGGTCTTTTGTTCATGACTTCTCTCTCCCACTTGGTCAATGCTAGGCCTGGGCGGTGAACTCCGCTCCGTTCGTGGAGTTTTACACACTCCGCAGAGCACGCGGAGTTCCGAAAAACTCTGCTCCTTGGAGCACAGTGTTTTCCTCGCTTGTGCTCACAAGCGTTAAGTTGACGACCATGAGTGAGGAAAATCCAACGCTAGACCACCACCCAGCATAATTTCGCAATACAGGCAGTTGCAGATGGTCACGACCGCTCACGTTGAGAAACCATCCGTTCGCGTTGAGGAAGCTGCCGCTCGAGTAGAAAATCTACTTGAGCAGCAGAATGAAGCAGCGCCCTCTTGCGCTGCGCATGGTGCTGTTCGCACTGATTTTCTAGCGCCAGACAAACACCCAGCGCTAAAAATCAGTGCGAACGACGTGACCTAAAGCACTCCGCCACTTGTGGAACTCCGCGTGGTGGAGTTTTTTGGTCACTTTGTGGAGTTCCGCATAGCAGAACTCTGCAAACTCCTCCCATGCCTACTCAATGCTCAAGCCTCTCTTGCTGCAGGTCTTCTCCTGAGTGTTGGACACCTTCTTAGTTTGTCCCAAGACAATCTAGGTGGCTGATTCTGACTGTATTTTCACATGAATCAGGAAGGCTGTATGAGATGGTGCAAAGGCTGTATCATTTGAGCAACAGCTTCCTAGTCCCTCATTTCAGGAGTCGTGTGATTTCTGCTACAGTAATTCCTCCCCTTGTTCTCCTAATACAAAGAGGTGCTCTCATTTCTAGGTGAAGTATTAAAACAGCATTACAATTTTTTCTCCATAGGAATGGGGAGAGACCATAGGCGTAAGTGTTTCTCCACCAATTCCTGTATGTTTTTTTCTTAATTCCTGGCCATTTTCTCTGAACTGACTTTCCCACATTTTTCTGGATGACACGTTGACAGCTAAAAAAACATCAGGAGTACGTTGTTCCTATAAACCTTGCAATCCAGATGTGCCATTACTGGCTAAATCAGGACCTCCCTAATTCTGTCAATGAGGGAAACAGACTGCATGGAACACAAAACCAAGGGCCCCCTAAACAAACTACAACAGGAGTTCTATGTGTATGTGAATATTTGTGTGCTCCTGGTGCAGTTTGGGTTAAGCAAGCTGCTGTCGCTATTTGCGAGAGCCTTTCTCTTATATCTATAGCATAGGGACGAAGTTTGCATCAGCACAGTGGAAGCTTTACATTGTTCTTCATAAATATTGCAATGCCTATGGTCATGTATTTGCTGAATATTGTAGAAACAGGCGTATATGGACCTGGACACTATACGTTCATTAGCCGGGAGATAATGCACATGTAAACTGTACCCAGGGCACCTTCTCGGTAACTAAGCCGTCCCCTGTGTTGACACTTGCAGTGCAGCTGGAGATGCACTGCCCATATTTGTAAATGGGCATCCTGGCCCCAGAATAATGCATCCTTATTCCAATTATATATGGTCAGTCTGGGATTGAACATAAAAAAACATCAGTGAAAACATGAGCAAATGAGACCTGATTCAGAAGCATTGGATTGGCTCTGAGTGAAGTCTACGATTAATTTATGGTGCACAGCTATCATTAGTGCATCAGGAGTAGTGGTACCTGGGCGCAGGGTTGTGAAGGACCCACTTCACCCATATTTTGTTTCTCAACGTGGGCGTGGCAGTATAGGGAACATGTTGGGACAGATGTATCATTCTTTCACGCAGCGCAATGCAACGCAGCAAGCCACCTTACTGTGCTGCGTGAAAGGGCAGGAATGTATCATATTTTCCAATATATATGATGCATTCCTGTCCTTTCCCAGTGCTGACGCACTTTTGGCTGCCTAGCGCCAATGCGGATACCCTTGCTTTATGGTGCAAGGGTGCCTGCATTGTAGGCAGGATTATTTTCTTGCCGGAAAGGACACCTTCCTGCACAAAAACAATTCTTAAAGGCATTTTCCTCTTTCGGTGTGCTGCAGAATGCAGCACACATAGAAAGAAGAGCAAACAAGTAGAGAAATAAAGATATTACTCCTCGTTAAGTCTCACCTGGGGAGGCGTAGCATTTTGATGCATTTCCAGTTCTACCACTAATGGTAAATCTGGGATTGCACCAAAATTCATGGGTGGATGCATGGGAACACCCACGCTACACCCATGGAACGCCTCCCTTCCATAGAATAACGCAAAGCAGCAATTTGCGCTGCCTTGCATTGCTCTAGATTTATCAAGCCACGCAGGGCCACGCAAGGTAGCCTTGCATGGCTTGATAAATATCACTGGCCCTTTGTCTGCTTACATTAGGACTTGAGGAATCCTTGCTATATGTTTTGTATGCATTTCCCCCTTTTACACCTAGGTTCTGTAGCATGCTCTAACGAATTGGTAAAATTATAATAATATTACCAGCTCTTCAGATGACTCCCAGTGCATCAAAATTATTTGATTAATTACTGCTTCTTAAGAAAGTAACACCGCCCAAGGGCTAGAATCTAAGGGTCAGATTTATCAAGGGATTGCGTTGCCTTCCTGCACAAAAACAATCCTGCCTTCAACACAGGCACCCCTGCACCACGGCGCCAGGCAGCCTGCATTGGCACATAGCGGCACACAAGGCACTAGCACAAGGAGAGAGCAGGAATGCCCCATATCTTGGTAAATATAGTACATTCCTGCCCTCTTCATTTGACGTGACACAGCGCTGCACAACACAACAACAGGGCACGAGTTGGGGGTACACGCGGGTACACGCGGGTACACGGCGTCCACCCACTATTTTCACAGGGTGGACGCCGTCCCCCCTGCTAAGAAGTTGGGACCAACAGAAATATGTTGAACTTGTCCCGGTGTAATTTTGAAACACCGGGACACGTTCATCAGCGCCTGCACGTTGTCTGCTTTCGATTCCCAGCAGCAACGTGCAAGCAGTGAGGGGCTTTTTTTTTCACCTCCAGCTGGGCAACGATCAATACACAAGTTAAGGGGCCATCAGGCCTCCTTTTGATCGAGTACGGGACTGGAGGCGTCCTGGAACCTCACAAATGCAAATGCACCAGCGAGAAAACAAAAGCACACAGCTTGTTATCTCTTCACAGGTACTTAAGAGATGCATGTTTTTTACTTTGTTGTATATAACTGCATGCACTGTAAGAATGTCAGATGGGTTGGTCTGTCTCAGTATTTACACAAATAACAATTTAAATAGCACTATTTTATTTCTTTTATAGCGCTACTCATCCCAATTCAGAGTGTTAGAGCATTTTACATAACATACACATTATCCATTCCAAATAAATCATGTAAGTGTGTAAATTAATGTACAAGATGTGTTACATGAGACAGTCAGGGTTACAAGGTGTAGGAGTCAAATACCATTCATAGCTCACTGTGGTCTACTGGAAGGATTACAATTTATTAACTGCAAGTAACAAAAGGATCTGTGTTTATAGCAGTAATCAATTTACCTATCTACATAAAATACAAATCTGTGATCTGCATGTTACATGATATGCTTTGCAGGAGACAATTTTTAAAAAATATATATTTTATTGCATTTTCAGTTGGCATATGTTATAAGATACACATATCAGAGCATCACTTCCAGTGAGGTCACTTCCTGTGATGCCACGTGGAATGTCACTCGTCGTGACGTCATGTGCTTTGATAGCACGCATCATGATGTCACTTGCATACTGCCTGACTTGGTCAGTCCCCCCACTTCTTTTTTTAGTACTTCTGCCCTGTACAACAAGTTGTCTTGCTGCGTTGCACCAAATATTGATCAATCTGGTCCCAATTGTCTCTGTCCTATGGCACATATCAGACTCATTCTGATAATTACCAGTCCTCTCTTTCACCCAGTTTCTCACATTATTAGTTTTATTTATGACTGTAAAAACATAAATACACGGCTAAGATTAATTTTCATCCACAAGTCTTGCTTTGGTCCAAAAATGCACCCCGGGCCTTAAAATGTAAGAATTGTAAGAGAATCCTGTTTTTGGCAAAAAAACCTGCAGGAACCAACAGCCTAGACACTATGTTATGACTCCTTTCCTCATACCATAAAATCCCACGCACGCACGTCCTTATTGAGTTCACCGAATGGAGTTTCCAGAGCAGCACCGACCTAATTGGATCCCGATCCCCAGAACAAATGACTCGAGAGCATGGAAATCAATGTCACGTGCAGTGTGGAGAATCGGCCCTGCAGAGCTGGACCGACCATCCTAACTGGGCACAGTTTTGCTTCCAGCACAGACATGCTGAGCGTATAATAAGATCGATTTTTTTAGTATGCACAAGGCATTTCTTGCCAAAACTGTCTGGGATGTTTCCTGTAGCACATCTGCTTCTCTCCTAACTTTCACATTTCAAAGAGTCCGTCATCTGAGGGTTTGCTCTGCTCAGACACAGAATACTCTTGTGCACTTGTGCGAGCAGCTATGGTGCATGTAAAGGAACGGGTGTGCTACAAATCGATAAACGCGGGATGTCAGTATTTGTCTGTGCTGGGCATGCCAGGCCACCAGATTGCTTGTTTTTTCAAAAAGGGATGTGCTCACAGTGATATGATGCTAAATTATATAAATATGATGCTATAAAATGTCCATCTAGGCGCTACATGTTTGTACATATTACAGCACTGGAAACCCAGTTAAGCTAAAGCAGAAAAAAGTATTTGAATGGGTGAGGGGGCCACAACCCCCACCCCCCCATCGAATTGTCGAGCTACAGCATCACCAGTACTTCAGGGATGTGCTGCCCCCCCTTACATGTACGTTTTGCAATGGCCATGAGCATTAGGAGATTCTGAGTCCACGGCAATGTGCCACATTTGCCACATAATTCATCATTTGTTGCATAATTTGCAAATTTCAGCCCAAAAAATTTCTAGCACAAACAGATGAGTGGTTATTTCACAAAGAAGTGCCACATATGGTTCGACGCTGTGACAAACCCTTTTCAAAAGTTAACTGTTTCCCTTTCAGTTGCTAATTGCTGTCTTCGGGGGGGGGGGGGTAAACTGGTATGAAAGAGGTGCAACGTTTTCCAGAAAGTACCAATAGTTGGTAAAATAACGAAATACCACTGGCACATATTTTGTTTGCTTTTTCTTTTCACGCAAATTCTGTCATCTTTCAGCTATAATTTGGTCTTCTGGTGCTGCATAATTCCAGCGGCCTTGCATATTGGAGTCCTTTGACTAATACTCTATCAGATGCTGAATTAGAGCTTCCCTTGTCCACACATACTGGCTGTCACTTTTAATGCACTCTTTTTGAGGTCTCCAAGGCAAACACTGGCAATGGCAGTAAAACAAATCGACCTGCAGCTATCTTGGAAAATGCCACCCTTTGGTTTGCGATTCCCGGAAGTTTACGTGAGACCACTATTGAGTTGTTCTACAGGTGTATGTGAAGATTGTAGTTGTTTTCTGGTGACTGAAGAAGGAATTGGGTGAAAGGTAAAAAAAAGGAGACAATGCTGAGTTTGCAGCGTTAGAAAGTCATTGTCTATGTGTGCTTGCTTCTTGAGTGCGTGACTCCTGAGAGTAGAATGCTTTGGGCCTGAATCACAAAGGAAAACGTACACTTTTGTGTAAGCTTGCTATTTTTTTTTTTTTGTATTCACAAACTACAAGTTGATAATAAGTTTACGAGTGAGGAGACTCCGCAGTCTGGGCGGAGAACTCCATACATAGAAAGATAGGCCTGTCCTATCTTATTTATGCGCAGAGATCTCCGATTCGACTGCTGAGTCTCTTCAGTCGTAAACTCACTATAAATTCTTCCGAGCCTTATTTGTGAGAGCACCGTGCCACTTTTGCACCACATAAAGTGGTACAAATGTCACGCAGGGCTCTCATAAAGATTTATGAAGCCACGCAAAGCCACCCTGCGTGGCTTCGAGTGGCCTCATAAATTATGAGTAAGGCGACGAAGTGCAAGTCACTGCGCCCCTTTACTCTGAGCGTGGGAGGCATTTCATGGGCGTTGAGGTGGGTTTTGACACGCAACACCCATAGAATTTGACGCTGCACCAGATTTACAAAGTGATGTAAACCTGAGGAAGCGTCAAGTCCATACGGGGAGAAAAGAGGAGAAATATGTTACTTTCTCCTATTTTTTTCCTCTTTCCATGCAGCACAAATGGAAAGAGGAAAACGCCTCATAGGATTGCTTTTGTGCAGGAAGGTGACCCTTTCCTGCACAAGAACAATCCTGCCTGCAACGGAGGCACCCTTGCACCATGGTGCAAGAGTGCCTATGTTGGAGCTAGGCTGCCAAAACGGCGCCAGCGCAGGCAGAAAGAACAGGAATGCACTGTATTGCTTGAATAGGGTACATTCCTGCCCTTTCAATTTGGCTTAGGGTGTCGCAGGAAGATCCCTTGCTGGGCTGCCCAGCAGCAGCCTTTGCAGGTAAGAGTTGTGGGGCGATGGGGCCGGATTTCGACAGACGAAAACGTGGGAAAATTACTTATTTATTTAATTTTCCCTTGTGGTCATCTGTTGAATTACCCCCCCTCCCCCAACCCGGCCCCACTGCTCCACCGGCGCTGCCCTATGCCAAAAAGCCACAAATGAGGCCCCTAGTTTGTAAATACAAATAAAATAGTAAACTTACACAAAAGTGTAAGTTTACCTTTGTGAATCAGGTCCAGAGGGAGAGAGATCTTTTGTTTCTATCTGGCTTGGGTTCTAATTCCTTCCAGAAGTGATTGATGACGGGGCTGAGGCAGGATAAAGTATGGACATATGTGGTCATAAATGCACGTGTACCTGTAGAAATATTGATGATCTAATGTAAAGAATTCATCAGAAATCAAAAGCGGAACTGACTGTCGTTTATCTAGAATTGGTGTTGAAGGAAGACTGATTCATACACTGAACAACACTGGCAACGTTATACCTGAAATTATATATACTCTATGAGAGAAGTGATACCTACAGTAAAGATTTAAACATGTAGCAAGAAACGCATCTGGTAAGAGCAATACATGTTACTTTTCAGTTATGGTGTAAAGTTTCTGTAAAAGTCAAAAGCCCTGCTTCTGCCTGCAGCCTATGAGCCACATGAGTGTGCCATGAGAATTATTTAAGTAGTGTTCACGTGATCGGAAATGCCAGAACTGAGTTCCAGCACACAGAAATGTCTTGTCATGGATAGGCGGACCAGCATTGTTCAACTCCCACCCATACATTGCCAGCTTTTCCTTTTCAATTACTTTTTTAAATCGGGTTGAGTGACATTTTTAGCTATATCACCAGCCTCATGTAATAAACAAACTCTTAAATAAAATACAAACATGTACATACATTGGGGGAATTTGGGTCGGGCCACTTCATTTATTAGTCTGTTCACTGTCATTTACATTTGGCTTCCACCCACCACAGTATACAGCATGTGGCAATGTCTCAGCCCTCTTCAGCCATTGGCTCTCTGGCACTTTGAGTTACAGCTTTTGGCCTGATCACGTGCACGTCCAAATTGAAAGAAATGCACTTCACTGTTAGAGCTGATGAGGCTATATTTACTTTGCAATGCTGCATGGAAAAAACCTGTAATACATTTACTTAATCGAATATTCGTCCGTCCGTCCATCCGTCCGTCCGTCCATCCGTCCGTCCATCCGTCTGTCTGTCTGTCTGTCTGTCTGTCTATCTGTCTGTCTGTCTATCTATCTATCTATCTATCTATCTATCTATCTATCTATCTATCTATCTATCTATCTATCAATCTACGTTACCCAGTGGCGGTCACTACTAGGTAGTTATGGTTAGGACCACGTTTCCATAGGAAATGCATTTTTTGATTTGCTAATATGCTGTTTGACAAATTGTCACAAGACTTTCCAGTCTCATCCACCTCAGCTTCTTCCTGGAGCGTTTTGGGGTGATCCATTAAGCGAGAGCTGAAGAAAAGGTGAAGGGGCCGATTCCGATCTCGGCCGGTAGTGCTCCGAATCGGATTCGGATTCACCGGATCCGATTCGGAGCCCTGTTTCCCGACCGAATCGTACGCGGGTCCGGCCGAGCGAGTACGATGCAAGCACCCGCGAAATCGCCGACCGACTCGAACGCGGCTTCAATACGCTCCGACCGACTCGCATGGACACGACTCGCACCGCGCTATGGAGACGTTTCCCGGCCGGGTAAGTACGATGCGCGCCGCGAGCAGTCCGACCGACTCGCGCCGTCCGGCTCGAAAAAGCTGTCGGAGCCGGACTTTGGGGGTCCGCGTCGGACTCCCCTGTACGCGTAGGCGCGCGAGTCGCACACAGGGGGGACCCATGGGTCCCCCCTACCTGTGCATGTATGCCGCGATGCGCATGGACGCGTACCCGCTGTAGGGGGCGCCCTTGTTCGCCTCGCACCCATTGAGTCAATGGGAGCCCGCGTACGCGTTGTACGACCGGCTCCCATTGACTTCAATGGGAGTCCGACCGACTCGAATTCCGATAGCATGCGAATGCATCATACTCGTCCGGTCGGACTGCTAGGGTCCGATTCGGTCGGAATTCTCTCCGGGTTCGGCTCGGTCGGAGAGATTTCCGGCCGGAATCGGAATCGGCCCTGAAGTCTCAAAACACGTTTTCCCCATTAAATTTTCTATACCAAAACTAGACACAGCTACAGTTAAAATGGCTGAACGGGGGTGTGCAGGAGGGGGGCAAGAGGGTGTGCAGGAGGGGGGCAAGAGGGTGTGCAGGAGGGGGGCAAGAGGTGTGCAGGAGGGGGGCAAGAGGGTGTGCAGGAGGGGGGCAAGATGGCGGCTGACCTTGCAGCCGAGTGAGATCTCGTAACCTAACCTCCCTGTTCACTCCGATGGGAGACTGCGGATCGGAACGCTAAACCGGGTAAAATATGAAGCTTTGACCAGGAATGCTTTGGTACCTGTCGGCGCTGCGGTGTTGCACGGCGGGCTGTCGATTCCCTCGATTCCCACGTCTGCATCTGTGTTGGTGCTCGGCGCGTGCGGTCGCGGGACGGGATCGAACCCCCGCGCTGCTCGGGATGCCGCCGAAAAACATCAGAGGAGGAAAGACGCGCGGCGTAGGAGGCAATGCCGCGCAGAGCAAACCCCCGGAAATGGCCCAAGACAAACAACGATGCGGAGCGGCTGACACTGCTCATGGAAGCAGTAACAACAGTAACAGCCCTGCAAGCAAGACGGGCAGCGGGAAGAGAGTTACTCCTGCAATATTTTTGGCAGCCAGAAAGGGGAGGAAGACGATCAATGGTAAAGCCACCGCAGAAGAAGTAGTTCATGCGGAGAATTCAGTGGAGGTGAGCTCAGGAAATATAGGGGTATCGGGACACGACATGGAGATCATGGAGCATGGGAGGGATCTAGAATCTCAGCGCAGCCCCACACTGGAAAGGCAGGCTTTTATGCATGAAATTGTGGCAGAGACTTGTCCAGATGCGGCGCTTGCAGACCCGACTGCTGTTGGTTCAAGGCTAAAAATTGTGGCCTCAATTTCGGAAGCAGATAAACCATTATCAGCAGAGGGTATAGAGGGTTCTAATGAGGGTTTAAGTGATGATACATACCCGACAGATACAGACATAGAGGGACCTTTTTTCTCACTTTCTGATCAGACTAATTCATCAGGCGATGAATCACTACATCTCTCTAAGGGCCCTTCTAGCTTAGCTTGTAGGCGGTGGAGTGAAGTTAGTAGTGTTTATCAAGTAATGGAGACTCCTGGAAACGATAATGTGATGGGAAGCTCCGGGACAGTACGTAAAAAAATAGCCCCCTCGGCTTTATCCATGGTTTTGGCCTCATCTTTTGCCGAGAAGCTGGGTATCTCCGTTAATTATGGGAATGGAGTTGATGGGGGGAGTCAGAGACAAGATCATGATCAAGCACTAGAGGGATCCGGCAGTATTTCACTGGCAGTGATATACGAAACTATGATGGCACACAGAGAAGAAAGCCGGGCAGAAAGCCAAAAAACTCAAGGTGCCTGTAGGAAACTACAGAATTCAATCCGGCGGATGGCCAAATCCTGCTCAGAGATCGCGGAAAGGATTACAGAGGCAGAAAATCGAATTTCTACGCTTGAAGATGAAATGTCTGCACAGAAAACAACTACTGAAACGCTAGTCTCACATAGGAATGATATATCCTGGAAGCTTGAGGACATGGAAAATCGCCTCCGGCGTAATAACTTGAGAATTCTTGGTGTGCCAGAAGGAATTGAAGGTACGGACTCCTGGAAATTTGTGGTGAAACTCTTCACTGAAGCCTTTCCAGAATTATCTAACTGGACATGGGATACGGAGATCCAGCGGGCCCACCGCTTTCCTTTTCGTGCCAAGTTTCAAGCAGGATCAACTAAAGCTAATATAAGGCCTAGAGCTATACTGATATGTCTATCTAATTTTTTATCTAGGGAGGCCCTGTATGACCTGGCCAGGCCTGATAGACAGAGAAAAGCGGCAGGCGTAGAGTTTTTTGTTCGCCCCGATTTTTGCCCGGTTACAGTGGAAAAAAGGTGGCAGCTACGACAGCTAATCAATCCATTTAAGGATAAGGGCGCACAAGCATTTCTTTTAAGTCCTGCCAAATTGAAAATAATATATAAAGATAAAATAAGATTCTTTACTTCTGAGTTGAAAGCAAAAGAATATTTACATGAAATCAAGGCCTAGGAAGTATTGAAATTCCGGTTAATGAACTCAAATAACCTTTTGCTCACATGCTGAATCGCAGTCTTTAGGTTTTTTCTGTTAAGGGTAGATCCCTACAATTAATTGGGTTTTTTGCCTTTGCTGGTTTTATAAATAAATATAAGGTAGGGTGTATTGAATAGTCAGGGGTACAGGGAGGTTCGGTGCTCTACGAGGCTCTCCATCACTGTAGACTGTTGGGTCTACCAGCCTCCATGGTAGGGAGGGCAACAGGGGGGGCCTTCAGTGGTAGAGAAGGCAATAGCGGGGAGGCGGGGGGGTTGCAGGTGTGATGTGGGGGGGCTACCAAGGGTGGTGAGGGTTGCAGGGGTAAAACTAAAAATGAGTCAGTAGCTATTGCAGAAATGTTGAAATTGAAGGAGCAGGAGCTAAGGGGGAGGGGGGAAAAGGGGAGAGAGGAAGAAACGAAAAAAAGGAAGGGGAATGTTGTCTGCTCTATCGATCCAGGGTTAAAAAAAAAAATGGCATCATTAAATATATGTACATTTAATGTGTGTGGTCTTAATGAAAGGGGCAAACGGCAAAGAGTGGCTCGAGAAATTAAGAACATGTCCCCTGATGTGGTTTGTCTTCAAGAGACACATGTTCCATGGAGTAAACGTAATATATTAAGGGAATTAGGATTTGAGCTTTTGGTCTGTACTTCACAAGGCACCACCAATAGAGGTGTTGCTATTCTTGCCAAAAATGTTTTATTAAAAGTAACAAGAAGCTTAGTAGATAAATACGGCCGCTGGGCGGTGATTGAATGTTTAGCTCTCAATGAGAAATGTACAATATGCTCTGTATACGGCTCGAACTATGATGAAACTCCGGTTATTGAATATTTGAATATAGAACTGGCCACCTGGGCTACCCCTTTGGTATTGACGGGGGATTTTAATATCCAAATGGGGGAAGTGCGTCATGGGCCGGGGGGTGATAAATACTTTGGCAGGAAACCGAAGGTATACAGAGCTCTGCAGCAGCTTGTTGATGAGCATGGTTTAATCGATGTCTGGCCCAGATTAAAACATCCAGACCCAGGGTACACATACTATTCTTGCCCTCACCAAAAGCTAGCTAGACTAGACTATTTTTTTGTCACTAAAACTCACTTAGTAGACGCACACATACAGATTTTTCCCCGAATTACCTCGGACCATAACCCTCTCTTGTTGAGACTTTCAATGCAAGGCCTGACACGTACTCGAGGCGCATTTTCCTTCGACAGGAAGTTACTATTAAATGAAAAGTTTATTTGTCACATGCGAGAATGGTTAACTCAGTTCGTGTCCATAAACCGAAATTCTACTAAATGTGATATAGTGTGGGATGCTATGAAAGCAGGGCTGAGGGGTGAAATACTAAGTTTTGGGTTACATGTACAAAAGCAACTCAGGCAGCACCAACAGACGCTATATGATAGCTTGCGCCATGCTGAATATGCATTGATAGAGGTGGTTCAGGGGCAATTGGATACTACACAGGCACAATCTGAAGTAGCATGTTGCAAAGCCAGGATAAATGAGGAGTGGGCCAAAGATATTGCAAAAAAATACCATCTTTTTAGGAGAGAGTGTTATGAGTTTGGTGAGGCAACTGGTAGATGCCTGGCAAAGAAGATTAGATCTAAGGAGGCTAAAAACACTATATCGGCAATTGAAGACTTAAGGGGGAACATAATAGAAACACCAGAAGGTATTCTAGAGGTCTTTAGGGTCTTCTACGAGGGGTTGTATTCTGAAGATTGCCACATTCAGGGGGGGAGAGGATACTTCTATAAAGATCCTCACAGGGGGATACTGAATGAAGAGGATCAGAAAGCATTAGAGGAACCTATTTTGATGGAAGAGCTTGTAGAAGCTGTCGGCTCCTTAGCTACAGGGAAAGCAGCTGGCCCTGATAGGCTTCCTCTGGAATTTTATACATTTTTCTTACCTGAAATACAGTCTGATATGTTAACCGTACTTCGGGAGGCACAAAAGGGTGCTGCACCGGCATCATGGGATGTTGCCAGTATCATTATATTTCTTAAAAAAGATAAGCCACCTACATTACCAGGCTCATTCAGACCAATCTCACTCCTAAACTGTGATGGAAAAATCTATGCAAAAATATTAGCATCACGACTTTCCAGAGTGATTATGCCTCTAGTGTCGGTTCACCAGCACGGATTCATCCCAGGGAGGGGCACGGTCAACCACATAAGTAGGGTCACGACGCTATTGGACATTGCCAATACTCGTAAACTACCTTGTGGAGTGATACTACTAGACGCAGAAAAAGCATTTGACCGTGTCTCCTGGGAGTTTTTATGGGCAACAATGAGGTGGCAAGGATTCGGCACGGGCTTTATCCAGGCAGTTAAAGCTATGTATAGATCACCTATTACCCGGGTCTGTGCGCTGGGGTTAGTATCGAATCCTGTATCTATATCAAGGGGTACCCGGCAGGGATGCCCCTGCTCTCCTCTGCTATTTGCGCTCTATATTAATCCGCTCCTAAACCTATTAGAACATAGGTTAAATATACAACTAGGTCTTAGGCAGGAGCGGGTTAGTATATTAGCATACGCAGATGATATAGCGATAGTCTCATCAGATCCGGCCATCACTCTGATAGAGACGGAACAACTAGCACTACTATATGGGAGGAGTTCAGGCTTTAAGTTAAATTTAGCCAAAACACAGGTTGTTTGCACAGATTTAGTATACTTTAATGATCCTAGAGCTACGAAGGAGGCTATATATCTGGGGATTCGGCTGAATGCATGTCTTGATACGATGGTTCTATCTAATTGGGACCCTATGTTACGGAAGATTAAAAAGGAATTAGATAGGATGGAGGGTCTACATCTTTCAATGATGGGAAGATGTAACGTCTTAAAAATGAATATCCTACCAAAAGTTCTTTATTTCTTCAGGTCGGTTCCTTTAGAAATTACAGGGAAACAGATTCAGAAGCTACAATCTATATGCAGCAGTTTTTTGTGGGCGCAGGGGAAACCCCGCCGAGCTATGAAATTTATGACCCTGCCACGGGAGCGAGGCGGCTGGGCTGTCCCCAATTTTCAGTTTTACTACTGGGCATGCTTACTACAATATATGGGAATTTTATTAGTGGGGGCAAACGAGGACAGTACAAATGATATACCCCATATTTATCAGCTACTACTAGGTCCTACAACGGAGAGAAGTTTTTTTAAGATTCTGGAGCCTAGCTACTATAAAAAAAACCCGCTTCAAGGTGGTCCAGGCTGCTCATAAGGCTTGGCTCCAGATTAGGCGATATTTACAGATAGGTAGGATCAATTACTACACTCCAACTGATGCCTCCACTTTACCCCCCCTAATTTTTTCAACCGGTATTTTAAATAGATGGAGGAATTTAGGAATACAGACGTTAGGTGACTTAGTAGATAATAAGGGTGTTAGGACATATGCTGCATTAATGTTTGAATACGATCTTCCTAAAGCAGATTTTTTTAAATATCTGCAGATCCGTGACTATTTGATTAAAAGAGGTGATGTGTCACAGTTAGCACAGAAAAATAAATTATTAGAAGCTGTGAAGGGTCTGGGAAGGATTGGAAATATATATCAAACACTTATTGAAATATTGAAGGATGATGTAGAGACACAAAACGGTAAATGGAACATCAGACTTTCTCTTGATGGAAATATTTTGTCACAATCAATTAGATTAGCTGATAAACTCTTAATCTCCTCCAATCTCAGAACACAACAGTATAAAACTATGTTTAATTTGTATTATACACCAGCAAAAATTGCTCGTTGGGGGGAATGAATGAGGATAAATGCACCTGATGTGGGTTGGGTCAGGCAGATATAGTCCATATGTTTTCAACATGTCCTGAACTGAAACAACTAACCAATATGATACAGACTTTTTTGACGGAAGTCACAGGGGTGCAGGTTGTGATAACGCCATTAGTTATGTTGCTGGGGGTTTTAGAAGACGATATGCTAACACAGGGAATATATACTTTTAGGTATTTAGTATATATAGCTGTTGCTGTGGCCAGACTTTGCATAGCATCATTGTGGCGACAGAAAGAACCCCCCTCGTTTGAAATGTGGAGAGGGAAACTATTTGCGATATGTAAACAAGAAACCAGTCTATATGCTTTTAAAGGGCCACAGAAACAGAAGTTAGGTAAAGAAATTTGGGGGTCCTTACGGAATATCTTTCATAGGCGCTATCTCTTTATAACTTGCTTCTTTGTAGTTAGTATGTATTTGTGAACTGTTAAATCCCCACTTGGCTCTACCCGATAGGGTTGTTAATTTGTTTTGATGTATAGAATTGTGGAAGGATTTAAATTTTATTATGTCGCGCGCTTTCCTTTAAGCGCTCTCTTCATGGTTGTATGTTCCCCCCTCCCTTTTCTTTTTCTTCTTTCTTTTGTTCACTTATTTATTTATTTTTTGTTTATGTTTGATTATGTATGTGCTCTATGTAATGGCTGCTGACTACAAAAAAATACAAAAAAATAAAAAATAAAATAAAAATAAAAATGGCTGAACGGAATTAGTCCAAATTTGTCAGGAAGCTAGATTTTGGACAGATCTTGGATTGTGCTTTTGGTGATCTGGTGTAAATCCGTACAGCAGTTTTTGAGAAATTAAGGTTAAAAATGTATAGATATTTCAAGCCATGGAGGATCCGTGAATCCATCAGATCTAAAGATAAGATCTGATTTGCTGCCACCACACCAATAAAGATGTAGCGGAAGGCATTTTAGGACTTGGGGACTCAGTCACTTGTCCTTATAAAAACAAAAAGAAAACACATAGGGGTCGATTCCGATTCGGGCCGGAAAAAGCACCGACCGACTCGGATCCGGAAAAAATACCGACCGACACGTACCAGTGGCGCCCGACACGCCAAGTACGATGCAAGCCGCGATAAATCCGACCGACACGTCAGGAAACCAAGCCGACCGACCGAGCCGCTCGGAAAATAGCAATCCGGCCGGAAAAACACGCGAATCCAACCGACCGACACGCACCCGGAACAAATCCGACCGAATCGTACCCGCCAACTCCAACCCGCAAAGTACGATGCAAGGCGCGAAAAACACGACCGAGTCGGACGGAGGACAAGCCGTACGACCGACACGCATACAAAACCGAGCCGAAGCAACACAATACACCGCGACCGACGCGTACGCAGCATACAAAACTGCACAAACACAGCGTGAACGAAACGGAAAACACCGTACGAGACCAATTCAGGGTCCGACTCGGTCACAAGAACGTTTCCAACATACACAAACAGCACAAAGGACAAATCACCCAAAAAAAGGCCAAACAAGCAATTACCAAGCCAATAAATACTGGGGGGTGGGGACAGAGAACAAAGACACACCCACAACTCCACCTATATAAAGGACACAAATCACTACCATGAGCCTTTGCAAATGCCATTTCACTGCCAGCACCCAAGAGAAAGCAACCACACACCCACAGCTCATCCCTCACACAAGCCACACACCATCAGCACACCAACAAATACCTACCTCACATACACCCAGCAAAACACACACTCACACACCCTCACCTGCACACCAACACACACATCACTCACCATCACCACCCATCACCATGCCCCCCAAGAAGAATCCCAAGTTCCTAGATTGTGAATTGGAAGTCCTGGTAGACGAGATCCTCAGGGTGGAGCCACAGCTGTTTGGCACTCTGGTCCAACAGACCCCCATGTCGCAGAAAACCAAGATGTGGGAGAGGATCATCAACAGGGTGAACGCCCAATCATCATGTCGGCGCACAAAGACGGACATCCAGAACAGGTGGTATGACGTGCGCAGGAGGGTACGGGACCTGCTGAAGATAGACTACATCAACAGCCAACATACCGGCAGTGGCCCTCCTGCCAAGCCAATATACCTCAGGCCCTGGGAGGAGAAGGTGCGGGCCATCCTTCCGCCAGTGAGCGTATATGGACTAGAGAACATCCCAGAGCCTGGTGAGTACACAACAAATGTACACAATAAACTGCCACAAAACACACACATCACTGTCAAGGGGAGAGTCAAACCATGCACACATAGCAATTACACAGCAACTAGAACAGAATCATCCCAAAATGTGTATGTCAGTCAGATAAACACAACACATGCCATCAAAAAAGTCACATCCAACTGTGCCAACACATGTACAAACACAACCACAACTACAGCTAGGCAGTGGCACAAATAGAACTAACACACACATCCACACATGTAGCCACCACAACAACACCAACACACAGTGAAGACCACTCAAAGGAAGGAATTCTGTGTATGCTGGCCAAGTCAGTGTAGCCAATAGCATCATGGGAGTCGCAGTCACACATATTGCCCCCCCCACAACTGTCCCATCAACACCACCCTGAACCATGCTCACATCACAGGGAGTGGAGAAGGACTCACAAGATGGCTGACACTCAAGGAAACGAACTCAAGGAATCCAAGAAGAACTGCCGCACTCTCGAGAAAGCCTGGCGACTCGACCAGACCACAGACAACAGGACCGCCCTCAAGCACGCCACCCGCAAACACCACCAGCTGATCCGTGCCACCAAGAAGTCGGCACTCAAAGAACGACTGGACAACAACGCCCACGACAGCAAGGAACTTTTCAGCATCGTCAAAGAGTTCTCCAACCCCAGCGCCGGAAACAACGACATCACCCCTCGCAAGACCTCTGCAACTCACTCGCCGCGTTCTTCCACCGCAAGATCACCGACATACATAACAGCTTCGACGCACAGACCACGCACCCTACCGCCGAACCAATGCCCGCCACCACCACCCTCTGCAACTGGACCCCGATCAGCACCGAAGACACCACCCGCACGATGAACTCCATCCACTCCGGATCACCAACCGACCCCTGCCCACACCACGTCTTCAACAAAGCCGACGCCACCATCGCACCCCATCTCCGGGACATCATCAACTCCTCCTTCCACACCGCCACCTTCCCGGAGAGCTGGAAGCACGCCGAGCTTACCGCCCTCCTGAAGAAACCAACGGCGGACCCCACCGACCTCAAGAACTACCGTCCCATCTCGCTCCTTCCATTTCCGGCCAAAGTCATCGAGAAGACCGTCAACAGACAGCTTGCCGCCTTCCTCGAGACGAATGGATCCCTCGACCCCTCGCAGTCCGGGTTTCGGGCCAACCATAGCACCGAGACCGCCCTTATCGCAGCCACCGACGACATCAGAACCCTAACCGACAACGGGGAAACAGCAGCCCTCATCCTCTTGGACCTCTCCGCGGCGTTCGACACCGTCTGCCACCGCACCCTAGTGAAGCGCCTCAGCAACATCGGAATCCGAGAGAAAGCACTGGAATGGATCATCTCGTTCCTCGCCGGAAGAACCCAGAGAGTCCGCCTCCCCCGTTCAGATCCGAGGCCACCGAAGTCATCTGCGGCGTTCCACAAGGATCTTCACTCAGTCCAACCCTCTTCAACGTCTACATGAGCCCCCTCGCAGCCATCGCACGCCAACACAACCTCAACATCATCTCCTACGCCGACGACACCCAGCTGATCCTCTCCCTCACCAACGACCCCACCACCGCCAGAGCCAACCTACACGACGGGATGAGAGACGTCGCCGACTGGATGAGGAACAGCCGCCTTAAACTGAACTCAGACAAGACGGAAGTCCTCATCCTGGGCTCATCACCCTCCGCCTGGGACGACTCTTGGTGGCCCCCGGCCCTGGGCACCGCGCCCAAGCCAACGGACCACGCACGCAACCTGGGCTTCATCCTGGACTCCTCCCTGTCGATGACCAGACAAGTCAACGCCGTCTCATCTTCGTGCTTCAACACTCCTGCGCATGCTCCGCAAGATCTTCAGATGGATCCCCACTGAAACCAGGAAGACCGTCACCCAGGCACTCGTCACCAGCCGACTGGACTATGGGAACACCCTCTACGCCGGAACCACAGCCAAACTTCAAAAAGACTCCAGCGCATCCAGAACGCCTCCGCACGACTCATCCTGGACATCCCCCGACACAGCCACATCACCGGACACCTGAAAGACCTGCACTGGCTCCCCGTCAGCAAGAGAATCACGTTCAGACTCCTCACCCACGCACACAAGGCCCTCCACGACCTGGGCCCCAAGTACCTCAATGACCGCATGACCTTCTACACGCCCACCCGCCAGCTACGATCAACCAGCCACGCCCTCGCCACCGTACCACGCATCCGCAGAGCCACCGCCGGAGGAAGATCCTTCTCCTACCTGGCAGCCAAGACCTGGAACTCCCTCCCCACTCACCTTCGGCGAACCCAGGACCATCTCTCCTTCAGGAAGCAGCTCAAGACCTGGCTGTTCGAGCAGTAACTTACCCCCTCCCCCAGCGCCTTGAGACCCTCCCGGGTGAGTAGCGCGCTCTATAAATGCCGTGATTGATTGATTGACACTGGCTACTGCTGTGGGGAGCACAAGGCCCTGCTGGCAACTGTGCACCAACAAACAGCAGGACACCACTGACTGACATCCTGAGAGACAACTTACACTCCCTGCAATGCAAGCACGTTCCATGGTGGGCTATCTGGCTGGCTGGGTGGGAAGGGGGACTTGCAGCACTGACTATAGTCACCAGCACCTCCCCTCACACCCCCCCCCAACACAAACTCCACAGTACCCACCTGGTAGAATGCAATGCCCTCCATCCTAACACAAGATCCCACAAAGCACCACCACCCTGGGTTATGTTGTGTGAAGCACAGGGACACTCTTGGGACTCTTAGCCAAACAACTGCCAGGACAACACTCCCAGCCATCCTGTCAGCACAGCCAGCCCACCCCACAGGGAAGCAGAGTCAAAAGGAAGGAAGCATGGGCATGCTGGGAAGGGGGTGGAGGCAATAGCATGATGGGAGTCGTAGTCACAGACATAGCTCACCCCACAACTGTCCCATCAACACCACCCTGAACCATGCTCACATCACAGGGAGTGGAGAAGGACTCACAAGATGGCTGACACTGGCTACTGCTGTGGGGAGCACAAGGCCCTGCTGCCAACTGTGCACCAACAAACAGCAGGACACCACTGACTGACATCCTGAGAGACAACTTACACTCCCTGCAATGCAAGCACGTTCCATGGTGGGATATCTGGCTGGCTGGGTGGGAAGGGGGACTTGCAGCACTGACTATAGTCACCAGCACCTCCCCTCACACCCCCCCAACACAAACTCCACAGTACCCACCTGGTAGAATGCAATGCCCTCCATCCTAACACAAGATCCCACAAAGCACCACCACCCTGGGTTATGTTGTGTGAAGCACAGGGACACTCTTGGGACTCTTAGCCAAACAACTGCCAGGACAACACTCCCAGCCATCCTGTCAGCACAGCCAGCCCACCCCACAGGGAAGCAGAGTCAAAAGGAAGGAAGCATGGGCATGCTGGGAAGGGGGTGGAGGCAATAGCATGATGGGAGTCGTAGTCACAGACATAGCTCACCCCCACAACTGTCCCATCAACACCACCCTGAACCATGCTCACATCACAGGGAGTGGAGAAGGACTCACAAGATGGCTGACACTGGCTACTGCTGTGGGGAGCACAAGGCCCTGCTGCCAACTGTGCACCAACAAACAGCAGGACACCACTGACTGACATCCTG